>VWZG01000015.1:758906-783710 GCA_013396735.1 Grallaria varia | reverse complement strand
TCAGTTCTTCTTTCTATTCTGTAACACTGTTCCGTGATCAAAACCAGTCTGAAATCCAGCACATACTGATTTCTTATCATATTTATTGTAGTTCCAAAACCTACCTGCCTTTTTGAAAGCATTCATAATCTAAGAATTCTGCAAACTCTCAACTGCAGCTTGGCTGTTACTACACCTACAAAGTATTTATATGCAATATTAGTTTTAAATTAGCCTATGATATTTCTGGCATCTAAAGCAGATTATAAGACTACACTTTTTTTAGAAGGTCACTCCACTAGNATTAAGGAAAACAATAAAAATGTATCCTAAAGACTGTCATCCCATAAGGCATTCAGAATGTGTTTGGGCAGGTACAGTCTGTAACCTAATCTTTATTCCAACCAAAAGGCAAGGAAACATGCAGAATTAAGCCAGATCAAGTCTGAAGCACATGTCTACAGTTTTTCTACTATGTCATGCAGCAACAGTCATATGACACAAACAGTTCAGTGCATGTTTTTTGCTTTCACTGTGGTTAGAAAACAAAAAACCCATATTGACACGTGTGATCCAAATATAATAAGCACTGTGACATAAAACTCTTCACAGCAACAGACTAAGGAAGAAGCTGTAGCCAGAGGCTGTAAAGGAAGAAATGCATTTGGTCTAAATGTATTCCAGGATCTCCAGTATCTGCAGCAGCTTGGGAGAGAAACAATCCAGAAATTTAAAAACAGTAAGAAAAATAAAGGGTACTGTTTTGCTCAAATACATTGAAATTATGCTTATTCTAAATAAAGTGGTGTTTGAAAAACTTTTGTATTCGAGTTGCATAAATGAAAAACTTTTTTCTTTTGACACAAAGCACGAGGCAATTTTAAAAATTAAGCAAATACGTATTTTTAAAATATCTTGGAAAGGAATTAAAGCCCTGAATTTTCAGCCCTTAAACTTAAGTAGAACTTTGAAAGAGCAGTACTCGCATAAAAGTAAATTCCTTTCTGTGTTAAAAGTTCAATTTCCTATATAAGGACAACATAACTGCTACTGTTATATCTGATCAGATTTTAGCCCCTTATCCCCCTTTTTTTTTTTTCTCCTCTAGCCAGTATTTTCTCTTTGTAACTTTCTAATGCCCTTTTCCAGGACTTCACACACTGTATCTGATTAAGAATTACTGAGTTACAGTGGCAGTAATATCACTGCTTCCTGCTGCACAAGGAAATGCTAAAGGCTTCCTCCAATAACTAATAAAGAAAAACTGAACAGCATAAACATCACAGCACCTGAGTCAATAAAGATTTTAATACAACTTTTCAGATAAAGCTCCACAAGGTCTTGCTTCCCTGACCCCAACCACAAAGCCCTCCATAAATGAACCAAGCCTGACCTTATGCAAGCATCTGCTTGGTAAGCAGTATTCTAATTTGCAGGATGTTAAGTGAACAATTTTTTCTCATTTAAGAAGTTAAAACCAAGCAATATTTTGCTGTTATTAAAGAGGACCATTAGGTAGGCCCTTCTAACGATACAACGCTTCTGGAGATGTATGAGGAAATGCTTACTGCAGAACAGCTTAGTGCAGACAAGGTTATTTGGCCTGATGCTTCCTTAATTGCCTTTTCAGGAATCAGGTTCTTGCACTGATATTTTATTATGAGATATCTTGCAAGGTTATCTTAATTTACTATGAAAAAAGGAAGTACTACATTTAGTGGTTGAGACAACTGCCATTTAGTTCAAAAATTCAGATAAATTTCTACTTGTCAGATCTGAAAGTTTAGATAGTGAACACATTTTCACTCCAAATTCGCCACATATTCATTGGGAAGAATGCTCTAGCAGGAAATCAGATAAAAGACAACGGTTTAAAAACCACTTCTTATAATGTATTCAAGTATCTCAGTGTTACGGTTTTATACTAACACTGCAGGATTATCAAACTATAAAGCCAACTCATTGTTTATTTATGCAAGGACAAATCTACATGACACTGAAAGTCATATAACAATAATGAACTTGTCCTGTGCAGCTTCTAATCTTATCTAATCTAATGATTTAAACTCAATTGTATTTCAAATACAAAAAAGGAAGCAAAGGGCACATAATCATAAATAAAATAGAGGCAGTCTAAGGAGGAACTTGAGGAACACATAGGGTATTAATCAATGAAAATTGAAGACACAATGAAAGGAGGTAGGTATGGAGTAAATACTGTGTTCACAAAGAGATAATGAAATGGAAAATCAGTAGAACACAAAAAACGAGGCAGTTAGTTTCCTATAACAGAAACCAATTATAATTGAGAATAATGAAGACTCCATCACACAACTGCCATGCTCATTCCTGTCCGCATCATTCTGAACTTCATAAATGAGATAAAAAAATCATGGAAAGTGTTAATTACCAACTCTATCCTCAGCTACCAAACAAATATCTGATTATACCCTCAGAACCATAGTCAATGGGACTAAAAATTCAGAAATAAGGAAAATGTTTTTGCCCTACTTTCCTGATGTTGATTTTGGATATCAAAAAAAAGTAGTAGGAAAAAGTATTTCCAGGTCTGAAAAAAATCAGAAAAGAATTAGTGTAACATTACATCTTAACTTGCATAAAACCAGCTTGCAAATGGGAATGTTTTGTCCTCAAAAGAAGTTACTCATTTCCGTAAACACCTCCAGCTTCTTAAGACATTGAAACAGATCTCATGTCAGAGCTATGACTGTTCTACCATGGACTTTTTTCATGCAAACACCAAAGAAGACAAATGAATCTTTATGCTAGAGGCAGCACGAGCTCCTGGAAAGTTCCATCACATTTAGCATCTGCTGTGCGTTGCTATAAACATTATTCCTTGGAAGGGAAGACCACAGGTTTTTCTGTAAAAGACTTTTGGCATTAATAGTTTCCCCCTTAACAGTTAAAAAGGACCCTTTCCAATGAAACTATTTCTCGTTCCTCTCTCTCATTTTTACTTTTAGAAGCGTTTACACACTTCTGTTTTATGACAGCCACAACCAGTTCCTACCTAAGAGGCATTACATACCATCTCAGAGTGCTCACATCCATCTGCCTTTCAAGCTACCGCACCCAGAAGAAAAATCTACATGAAAGAGAAGAAAGTCTTCCTATCTACACACTCTTCCTTTACCTGTGAGTCTTCTTTATTAGAAAGGTGTAATCATGCTAGCTAAACAACAGGTAGGGACTCACCAGAAAGAGTGGAGGGGTGCCCTCCTTGTCTTGCTGGCATTCCTCAACTGACAATGATCAAGAATGTCCCATAGGAGATCAGTGTCAGATATGAAAGGGGAACATTTTATTGACAAGGGTATTATAGGTAACTACATTTTAGATACTTCATCTCCAACTGTTTCTCATGTCCTGTTTTCTTTAAAATTACAGTTGAATAAATTGCCACACACCTTAAGGACCACTCAATGGATGTAGGGGAAAGACAGGCACAATGTGATGAAAGACCAGCTTAAAGTGACTTCCTACTATACTCCTTCATCCGATCAGAGAATTGATCCAGGTTACTCAAAATGTGAAGTTACTTCCCACTTGGACTGCTGTCCTTGTTCATTCCCCTGTACAGTGCCACAACCCCCTGTTTCAGCAGAGCAGAGGGGATGTCTGGAGTTTGGGTCTCGGGGAGAAAGGAACAAAAGGAGAAAAAAGGCCGAAGGGTACGTTTGTAAAAGCACCTCTGCTGAAAGGCTGCTGTCACTTAAGGCACTGGATTTAGGGCTTCTAAACTATTTCTGCTTGAATAACACAGAATATATATATATATACACATCTCCACTAGCTCAGTCACCCATTACACTGCTTTCACTTAAATTAATCCTCCTACTAGACATTCTAAGAAACCATTTGCCTTCTACATGATGGTACAGCCAATGTAATCCACCAGCTCTTGGCAATCCAAGCATTTATGGGTCTTTTATTTCAAGATACTTCTAGGTCATGACAGGCTCCTTTGGAAATCCTACCAACAAACTCCAATTAAACAGCATTAACCTCATACAGTCCTCGCTGCAGGTCAGATGCCACCCCGAGGGCACACTATGAGAGCGGCTGCCAGCGTTTCTACCATATGGAGTCACAGGGCAAGATTAAAGCCCAGAGTCCATAAAGATAACCTTTGTATCCAGCCCCTCCTCAGTGGAAAAATGGAGCAGAAACACAGGGCCAAGACTCACAGAGCTCTCCTACCTCTGTCAAGGAATACCTTGTAAGGAAGCACCGGCTTACCAAATGCTCACTAAAATAACTTTCTGCCCTGCAGTTTTCCATGTAAAACTAAACCATGCCACATTTCAAAGCAATGCATTTCCAGTAACTATCAAAATAATCTTATGTTATTTTTTTCTTATTTTTCTAGCCCTGTTTCCTTCACTCTCAGCACTTTGTAAGGACATCTTCATGTGTGTATTCAACATTATGCCTGTTGCAAAGTTTGGTAAACACTTAAAATACGATGTTGCTTTCTTTCAAACCCACAATTACAGCTCACTTTCCCAACAGCCACAGCACTTGGATCCTCCTTGTGCCAACTGAACTCAGACATACCATGCAATGCAGCTAACTCCCTAGATGGGCCTTCCACCCCCAAATTTTCCACTTAAGTAAATTAATGATCAGGAAAGACGGGATACACCCAGAAGACAGAAAACCACTTATTCAGCAAGTCAAAAATGGATACGCTGGCACGGGAACTTATAGTTGAAAGTGAAAGGCATCCTACAAAGAATCCCAGCTTTCAGCTGCCTGCTAACAA
This sequence comes from Grallaria varia, assembly GCA_013396735.1. NCBI lineage: Eukaryota > Metazoa > Chordata > Aves > Passeriformes > Formicariidae > Grallaria > Grallaria varia. The sequence continues at coordinate 778,942 of VWZG01000015.1, read as the reverse complement.
CAGTAAATATTTCAGGGATGTCCCTAAGATGATTCCTACTGAGGACAAAAAGTACCTTCTTTTTAAAAGCAGAGTCTGGCTTGATAGAGAGGAGACAGTTTTTTTATCCCTATAATGGATTTATTCCCTTATGCTCAGTATTTCTCAGAAAGGATGTCACTTCCACAGAGAATTCTACTGCTCTACATTTTAAGAACTCAAATGTTCCAGTGAAGCTCAGCTTAAATTTTAGAAGCTGATAGAGAAAACGGGAAGAGAAGCAAAAAAAAAGTAACCGGTGGTTTACAATGCTAAAATTCTTCCAGCTAAAAGACAGCAGCAAGTAGAAATCCAGAAAGACAATGATGGAGCTAACTGTAATCTGACACATCTTGTAGAAATAGGCGTGTTTATGCTTTGCATGCCTATCATTTCACATGCAGAAGACGACATCTGCAATGTATGTAATTTAAGAGTTTGCCCTGTAGTCTTAACTATCCTCCCATAAACTTGACCAACAAAAATAATAATTAACATAGGTGCCTCATAATCCTTCCAAAATATTTTCTTAGTAACAAGGTAAGTAGGGATTGTTTTACCACTCCATAGAAAAAGGCGACTGTTTTATGTGGGTGTGAGCCAATATATGAAAACTATTTTAAATTAATATTTTTGCAGTGGTCTGGCAGATCATGAGCCTAAAAGCTGAACACTCCCTAGCTGCAAATTGGCTCTGCCCTAAATCACTGTGCAACCCTGCACAAAATAAATAGGTGGAGGAAAGAAAGTCAAGATAAAAATTATTTAAGCACATTAACACTTACAATTCTGTACTACTGAAGAAGCTGGAATGTCCCAAATTCAATTTAGGCCAGAGACAGACTTAGATGCACCCTTACTGAAAGTGCTCCTCAGAAGACAGCACAAAAGGCAGCACAGACACAGTGTAGGGGTGTGCAAAGGCACCAGTGGCACACTCACTGTGCCTGGCACCAGGACCTGCCCACAGGGCATTTTCTGCAATCCTCAGGGGAAATTTCTTCCCATGGCAACCAGGCCTTCCCAAGTCTTATTTTACTTAGAAGGATTTAGAGAAAACCATATAATATTGAGAGAAAATGTGGCTCACCAATAAAATCATTAAAGAGTTAGAGAAAACAGAAATGTTATGTTTTTGAGGTAACACAACACACATATATAAAGTGTAGCTACATAACTTAAACTGATAAAGAGTTTAACTGCAGCCCACACCTGGATATCTGATAATGCATGCAAACACAAGTTTTTAACTTAATGCCACATGGAAGAATTAAGTAACAATGCAGTCCTGAAACTGAAGTTATTATTAACGCATGTAGTGGCTTTTTTTATAGGAAAATAAAAAAGGAAAACAAAGAAATGTCGCTAAAAGGATATCAAAATAAAGACAAATTGATGTTGATGCCTAATAAATGGAAATATTATACTGTATGATACTTTTGCAGTTTGCAGAAAACTGGCATAAGACAATATTTAACCTTGGCCTCCAAGCAAGCATCACTTCATCAGCACAAATTTGTAATTTAAGGTATCAGGGTAACTATAAGCTTTACAAGAACTCCCAAGGAAGTTGTGCATTTGTGAAAGATACATACACTTATTTTCCTTCCCACTCTGAACACTTGCACATATGTTTAACTTAGATGAAGTTTTTTTCTCTAAAGCTAGCCTTGGAGCTGTCAGCATCATCTGGTAATGCCAGCGCTGGTGCATTCATAACAATGGCAAAAGTTACCATACATACTAAAGAAAAAGCCATTTTGTTTACATTCTGAGCCATCACTTAACTATCAGGAAAATACCATATGCTTTTTTCACAGAAATTAATTATTCAGAAATGAAAAATTAACCAAGTTTTATGTTCTGACTGATGTTATCTCAAAAATATTGTATGACATTTATTTAAACTAAAAAGTGGATAAAAACAAGTGAAGTACTAAGAATATCCTAAGAACAGTACTACCAATGTTATTTTCTCTCTTAAATTCATTAGGAAACAGGAGATAGCTTTGAAAACATCATTCAATTTCCCTGCACAATTTTAAATATCTGGATTTTGATCTCCTTCTCACTATAAATTCATCCTGTATTCCCACAATGTTAATGCAGAAATGGCACTCAAATTTGGAACTCCAAAACCTGAAATACAGTCACTTCAGTAACACTGGGGTTGTTTGTATTTGACATTTCAGAACCTTGGCCAATGTACTTTAGGAAAGAAAAATGTCTTGCATTTGACATCAGAGCACTGTGCACACAAACAGCCACTGCAGTCAGCATCACTCCCAAACAAAACTAACTGACAACCAAAAAAATTATTAATGCTAGAAAAGCACAAGAGGAATGACACAATTAGAATAAAAAGAGAAATACAAGGTTCAAAAGGTACAAAAACAGTCAGAGAAAAATAGAGAATTATCAAAGTACAACACTATTATGTATGGTTAATGCGAAAATCTATCCTGAAAGAACTGGGGCACTAAAAGGAAACAAAACAAAGCAATCTGCTATCTCATTGTACAAAAAAATCCTTGACTGAAACATGCCTAAAGCATGGTTTCTAGTTCAGTAGCTACAAGTCAGATCAAATCCTGATGCATATTGGTTATTCATCTGAAATATCACTTCTGCAGCTGGTACATTAATCCAGCTTTTAGTAGTATTTCCTCCTTCTTCTCCTATGTCCTTTACTGTGTGCAACACACTCCCAAAAAAGGATGTGGCCACTGTGGTTAAACTTTCAGGAAAGGAGCATTAGTGGCATTTAGATGATATGTTTTCTTTTCCTTTCTTTTCCTTTACCAGTTGCAAACATCTTAATAAAACTAACAGTGGAACAGGTCTCGTTTCAAAGGGTGATCATTTAACATATACTCAAGTGCTCTTTACATTTTCAATCTTGCCAAACATGCCCCTATAAACAGGCATTGTATTACAGCAGTACTAACGATAAAATGCCAAAGTGGCATTGAGAACTTTATAAACATGAGAACCTCACTGGCAAAGCCACAAGTCAAACAATAAAGGACTGGGAATGCATAGGGTCTTTTTTCTGTTGTTGTTGTTGCTGTTTTTACAGACTCATAGCAATAAATATGCACCCATAATAATTAGCATGTTGTTTTCAACTGCAATGCTACGTACTCCTCACCCCAAAATTTACAGCGACACCTATTTCATCTTGGGGACATGACCTGTTTGAAGATGGAAACATTAAATCTGTTGCATATTACATACAGTGCTGAATTACAAAGGTTTGTTTGGAGGAAAATGTAGATTTCTGATCTTCTGGGAAGAGCTACTACTGCCTATGCAGACTCAGCGGGTAAAAGACAACAACTTACAGAGTACATGAAGTACTCTAGACCTGGCAACAAGAGATAGCATCTGACCAATTTATCCACAAAGATTTGTAAAAGTTAGATCCAAATTAAACTGAACACAAAAATCTCTGGTATCGGGTTCTATGTGAAAAAAACAGTTTTTTCAGAAATAACAAAGTTGCAATTTTCAACATTCAGGAAAAGTACTTTGTTTGGGTTTTCCCCTAAGACATTATCACACAAAGCTCTCTTTCGCAGGTAAACACAGTTCTTCAACAAAACTATCAGACTGCAAAATACTCCAGAGGTATAATTTGCAGCTCAGCACCATCCCACCTTAAAGCACTCCTAGCTACAGATTTTTCATGAAAAGCCAGAATCTCAAAGGAAACAGAACACAACCCAGTAAAACACCAAAACCAACCACAATGCACCTTTTGGACAAAAAAAAAAAAACAAACCTCAAACCACCTTTTCTGCAATGAAGCAGCCAAACGGGAACAGTAAAAGAAGGCATGGTTAGTACAGACTCTAATTAAAGGTGATCGATGAATGTATCAAACTTAATGATTCACCTTAAAGAACTAGGAGTTTTCCTCCTGACTTCTGTCAGAAGCAAGTACATCTGTTGAGCACATCTGAAAGTTCTGCCTCTTGAAAGGTAATCTTTTCCTCTGGCCACAAGAATTACCATGGAATTCAGTAGAGAATGATACATTAAAGAAAAGATGATGCCAGTTTTTTTGAAAAATCAATCATGGTCTCCAAAACCTGGACAGGAATGACTTAATATTTTCCTTTGAGCACAGTAATTTTTATACATATACCAAGGTACCACAATTTAAGTGCTTCCATTCATTTAGCAAAATGCCCTCACTTTATTTTAAGGATAATTTCATTAAGTCCAAAAGAAATGGTGCATTTTCAGCTTCAGTACAGACTGAACAGATTAATGAAGAAACAGAATTTGACCTTTCAATAAACCCTTTCAAAGTTGATCATATTTCACAAACAGGTTTCCAATCTTGCTTTTATAAATTATGGATTGTTAACTTTCAAACATACCAGTGTGCAAGATTCATGAGATGCATTTGAATATTCATTCATGTCTCTGACCATATGGTACAAGTTTAAAAACAGTTCCAATAACCACAACATGTAGGCAGGTAGATTCTATCATGCTTACTATTACAGCAAGTACTTGTTACTAGCTTAAACTATTCAACAGGAACTGTTTTCAGTCCATCAAGCAACTCTCCACAACCCAAGACCAATTTGGAGCTCAAATTACTTACCTGTGAACATAATGCAACTGATGAACTGAATCAATGGCTATCACCATTTCAGCCAAATAAAAACGAGCCATATCTTCAGGTAGTCTGTCCTCAAACTTGCTGAGCAATGTAAGCAGGTCTCCTCCAACGTAGTAATCCATAACCAGATACTATGGAGCGGGAATGATAAGGAAACAGAGCAGGGGGAGAGGAAAAAAAAAACACCGTTTATTGTGTGAATCAGAGACTAAAAACTAATTGAAGCATAAAAATTAATTCATTGCAAAAATTATTATGGGCACTAAAAAAGCTAATCAAAATACTTAGATGTTCTGAAAAGAGTAGTTGGTTCACCAGCATTTTAATATTTAACCTACTTGAATATTTTTCATATTAATATCTCTCCAAACACAGTAAGCCTCATGACAAAATAGTAGCAACTTCATCCACTGTCCCATCACCAAACATGGAATATTTAGATACTCTGGATTCCCTTGTGAAAACAATACCCTTCGCTAAAAAGCAAAAGGAGTAAAGGATTAAAGCACAGACCTATAAAAATTAAACTAACTGTGCCAATTTGTAATCTCATTTATGTGCACTAATTTCCCAGGCTTCCCTTTCCCTTTTTTCCCCTCCATCTCCTTTTTTCATCAAACAAGGTTTTGGAGAGTAGGCTACTCAAATGAAGGCAAAGTCTGAGAGACTTCCAGTGGCTCACAGTACAGTTCCAGAAACTGCAGACATTGCGCACGATACAGGATCTGGCACATAAAATACAAGGTGTCAATTCCTCTAGCTGGAATTATGGAGAAAAATAAATTTGAAGTATTAATGAAACATCAAACTTGCTTGCCATTAAAGCAGGTGCAAAGTTGTTAAGGAAATCAGAATCTTTCTGCACGTTACTGTACTTACAGAATGAAATGCCACTTCTTTTACTGACATAGTCAATACGACTAAGTGTCAATGTGAAAAAGTGAAACTTAAGCGTGAAACTCAGGACTAATATTTTTAGCTTAGCTTGTTTTAATTGTGGAAAAGCAACTGGAAGGTCAAATGAGGAAAAGAAAAAAAAAAATCAAACTACTTATGACTAACAAACTGATCAAAAGAATTCTAATTTACCATTCACTCATACGACATTACTTTCAAACATCATAGTGGACAGATTAATTAGCATCATAGAATATTCTGAGTTGGAAGGGACCCACAAGGATGGATCATCAAAGTCCAGCTCCTGGCCTTGCACAGGACAGTCCCAAGAATCACATCATGTGCCTGAGAATAAAATTCCTACTAAAGTATAGAGTATCTGAAAGCTATTGCTTAGAATTCCTATCTCTGTTTCCAAGAAGGCTGCATTTGAAGCAGTGACTTTTAATGAGATCACAAATAGTAAAAAATATTAAAGATGCAATAATGTATATCCCAGTTTGATTCTTTAAAATTTTAATAGGGCAACTTAAATGAACTTTTTATAATTAGTTCCCCAATTTGTTCAAGTCTTTCCCATTTTTAGAAAAAGACACTACAACATGTGGAAAAAAAACCTGCAAAATTATAACAGCTACAAGGAAGACAATGGGCAAGGAGAAATCTGTTTCTTTTCCCTCATACTTTCCATAACAATAAAGGTGATGAACAAAGATTTTAACAACTTGATACAGAATAACCTGGGCATTCTCACTCATTCCAAGAGCATGAAGAAAGCACAAAATGCATTTCTACAAGATCTGAAATGTGCTGTCAATCAAATTTTCATTTGTTGCTTTGTTGACACGAATAATAAACTTCTTAAATTATGCTCACAAGCCTTATGCAAGTTAAATACCTTCTTTTCAGTGGTCCTCTGAAAACAAGATCTATATTATTAGTTGCTTATGTTTTAGAGTTTTAGAAAAATGCATTAAGCCTTTGGAGTGTCAGATATTGATTGTTGTATACAATGCATTGTAACATTTCCAAGAGCTTAACTTGTTGCTTTGAAAGCATATTGAAAAAGCCTCTGAAGATTCATCCAGCTGATGTGGGATCTCTGCACTCAGTTCTTCAGCACTTTTAAAGTCTGTACAACTGAGTTACTGGATATACCAAAATAATGCAGTTTTGGCTGCAGGATTCTGCACCTCCCATTTTGCCAGAGCAACACAGCAGTCTAACAACAAGGAAATCTTCAGTTCCTCAAATAACACAACACTTGAACTGTAACTAAAAGTATTAAGTTGTGCAAATGAAGTTAAACACATGCATAAGACTGAGAACTAAATTTAACAACTGTATGTTAAATAAAACCATTCTGTCAATGTATAACTTTCTATCCAATGTGAACTACCAAGTTCTTTAAAAAACTCCATTTTTTAAAGCTTGAAAAATACTTTTTAAATGTATTAATCATCTAGATCTAGCCAAGACTCAAATACTTCTCAAAATATTATTGTACGACAGCACAATCCTTCCAAGAGAAAGAAAAAGCATAGACTTAACACTAAACTCTAATGTACTGGAAGTTTAACATGGGCATTTAACCTAATTAATTTGGAAAAGATCTCTTGAGATCATCTTCTCCAACCTCATCTGCTCAAGCAGGGTTAGCTATAGCACGCTGACGATGACTGGGTCCAGTTGGGTTTTGAGTATCTCCAAGGCTAGAGATTCCACAACTCCTCCAAAGAACATGTTCCAGTGTTTGACCACCTCCACAGTAAAGACAGGTGTTCCTGTGTTCTGATGAAACTCCATGTAGTTCAGTTTGTGTCCGTTGTCTCCTGCCCCCTCATCAGGCACAACTGAGAGGTATCTGGCCCCTTGTCTTCATTCTCTCCCGTTGTGTACTTCCACACATTGTTGATACCCCCTCTCCCAACCTCCATTTATTTGGGCTGAAGAATCCAGCTCTCTCAGCTTCTCCTTACATGAAGGACACTCCTATGTCTCAAACCTCTTTCTGGCGTTGCACTGGACTCGCTCCAGTAGCTCCATCTCTTTGGCACTAGAGAGCCCAGAACTGTACACAATACTTCAGGTGCAGCTCCATCGCGCTGAGCAGAGAGGAAGGACCTCCACCGACAGCTGGGAACACGTTTCCTTGCAGCCCAGAATACTCTTGGCCTATTTTGCTGCGAGGTTGCACTGCTGGCTTACAGTTAAGCTTGTTACACACCAGGACCTCAAGCAAAGCTGCTTTCCAACCACTTGGCCCCAAGCACGTACTGTGCTTATTTTATTCCACTCCAGACACAGGACATCACATTTCCCTTACTGAACTTCACGAGATTGCTGTCTGTCCAGTTCTCCAGTCTGTCGAGGTCTATCTGAGTGACTGCACAGCCACTGCTCCCTATATTTTTTAACACCTGTGAACTTGGGGAGGGTGCACTCCATTCCACTGATGAAGATCTTGGCCCCACTACTGGGGTACGGCACAACTGACTGGCCTCCAGCTGGACTCTGTCACTGATCACAACCCCTGGGCCCAGCAGTTCAGTCACTTTTCACTCCACCTCACTGCTGCTTATCTAACACACGTTGGTCAGCTTGTCTATGACGATGTTATGGCAGACAGCGTCAAGGTAAACAACATCCACTCCTCAACCACATCTACTGCTCCAATCTACACAATTATTTTTTTTATTTAGAGGCCACTTGTGTTACACGTGATTTTAATAAAAACCATATAGAGCACTAGTGAAACATTTACACTAAAATACAAACCCTCAGTATTACTGATAATTCCCCAGCAGGCTACAAAACTAGCTCCTGTTAGCAGATTATCAAAGATAAAGAACAGAACCTGTTCTGTGCTTAGTGAAAATCAGGAAACTGGCAAGAATAAAACAAATTCTAGTAGGCTGTTGTGGAATATATAATATTTTCTTTGAAACGGTGTTAATAGTAAGATCAGAATTACAAAAAACATGAGACTATTTTCACTGTCCCCATTAACAAAGCGTGAAGTTGGCTGGAAGGTATTTAAGCCAACAGTTAGACTCAAATGCAGAGCCCAGTTTCTATACAAATCCACCAAAATCCATGGACCTCCAAGTATCTGAGCTGACAGAACAGAATGCAATATAATAGCACATATAAAATACATAAATACCATGGTAAAGCCTGCAAGAATTCCATGTATAGTATTTCTTTTATTGGACAGACTGGAAGAAAAAAAAAATACCGTGGCTCTACAGTAGATTTTTAAAAGAGTATTAGAATTACTGATATAGAATCCAAAGTACAGAGCAATAAAACGCAAATAATCAAAAGTCACCAATGTGCAGCTGTTTACTTTTTAAGGTATAAATATTATCAAAACTGTTATGACAATCAAAACATTTTAAATGGGAAAGATTTCATAGAAAATCGGCACTTTGTCCTCATATTAGCTTCTTTTTGCAAGTCTTTCAAAATACTTGACAACTAAATAATATCGAAGAGACACTTTAATCTACAACTACAGCTTCCAACTCTTATTTATGAACATTTCGCGGCATTCCTCCATGCTGCAATAACATTTTATTGCCTTGTGACATCTTAGTGGCCTTAAGTCCTCAAAACAGCAAAGACCAATCAAAATGAACTGTTGTTTCAAAACAGGGCAACTCCCCATTTCTCTCTTTAAAACAGTGATCAGCAGTGTTAATCACAAAAATTAAAGTTGAACAGAAAAATTATGTAAGTGCACTTTTATTTTTATGAATCCAGTTGAACTGAGTAATGACTTGTAAGAATGAATATGCAGATAGACTGAGGTTTATCAACAAATGCCAAAGTGGTTTAGAAAACAAAGTTGCATTCCTGAGATACCTATAGCAAAACTTTCAAAGTTTCTGACCAGGCTCTACCCTCTGGAATCCTATGCACAAAATCACAGATCTTCATATGGTCTGTATGGTCCAGAACACAAAATTAACAAATAAACAAACTATATTTCTGTCTCTATCCACAAGTAATACTCTGCATTTTCACCCATATATACATAAAAATAACACTCACTAAATAGTTTTCATCCTGGAATGCATAATGTAACGTTGTGATCCACTGGTTATCTCCATTCACTAACACATCTCTCTCTTCTCGAAAACAGGCTGTCTGAAAGGGAGAAAAATAATTATAAGCTTTAAGTAAAATATATGAAGAAAAACATTTTGCATGTTGACTATGTTTTGACATTATATTTAGGGGGGGGGAAATCAAAACCGTTTCTCAGTTAAGAAGTCATTTATTACAGTATCCAAACATGACAATCTACAAAAAATAGATATGAGAAAAACCTACCATCTTCAAATTTAAACAGTTGTACTTCTCTACACTGTTTAGTGAGGCAAAGGGGTTAATAAGCTGCTGCTGCTGCCCATTGTCTAAAAATCTCAGGTCAAAATCTTGAATTATCAATAATGACAGAATAGCAATATACAATTAAGAAAAACAATCAGTAATGGCATTCGATAATTGTAACTGCAATAGGATTTAGAGCACTAGAACCTGGAATCTTCTGTCATTGTTTTATCTCAACATGCTGTTAGCCTAGTTTTACCCCTGAGTTTTCACATAGGCAAGATTCTTTCCATTTGAAAGTAGCTGCCAATAACTTCCATGTAGTCATCATTAGATAATCATTAACCAGTTGGGGTTTTCTCCATACTTCATACTCAGGAAAAGCAGAACAGAACTGAATATTGCTCTTGCCATATGTAAGCTGTGGGTCAGACATCCCAGGGGATTTCCCCTCAATATACTTCAAATTAAAACAAAAGGCAAGAGGTGCCTTCATGGCAAGTGAAACAGAGGAGGAGTGAGAGCTGCTAACAAATGTTAAGGAATACCTAAGAGGAGGAGCAGAACACAAGTTTGCATGAAACAAAAGAAGATGTGAGGAAAATAGCCAAGTCAAAAGCAACAAGGCATTTAATTCAATGAAGGGCTTGCAATTTGTCCTGAGAAGTGAAAAAAATACCTCAGCAAAAGCAATTTTGCAGAACGACAGACAAAAATGACCCAATAGATGAAAAGTCAAAAAGAAACTATAGCAAAGAAATACAATGTGACTGAGTTCTGAAGTGAATATCACAAGAAAATGAAAGGTACCAAAAACCAAAGCCAACACAAAATTATCTTCAGAAAAAAATCTGAAAGATATTGAAAAAGAAAGAATAATATTGTATGGGCTGTATTAGAAGGTAGATGGAGAGTTAGAGACAAATTATATATATATATATTTATAGATCCTATTTCCTTCAGCACACTCTGCTCTTCACTAAGATGTTGCATCAATCTGAACTCCTGCTCTGTCTCTTCCATCTTTGAGACAGCCAAATTTAAAGGAAAGTCAAGCCTTTTCTTTTTACTTCCTCAGTTTGGTTTCCAAATTCAAATAAATATACCAATTCGATTTCCAAATCTGCATAAATTCCGGATCTGGAAAATCCCAGAACTCCAGCATGGCTATGGCTGGCTATGAGATTTGTAGAGTAAAGAATGGAAAGTGAAATATCATTTGAGATTGAGCTAGGCACAAGAATGCTTGCAGTAAAAATAGAGCAGAAAATAACTCTCTCCTCCAAGCAAATAAATCATACTTTTCGTGAATACAGTGATTAAGAATAATGCAGACTAGGAAAAGAAAGGTGACATACTTTAATCATAGCACAATGCATGAGATAAATCAGTGAAATTTGAGAAACTAGCAAAACATATTTTATACAAATACTTTCAGAGGTTATTGAATGAAAAATAGACTTGGGGTGGGAGAAGGAGCAAGGATCATCTTCAGAAGGAAGAAAAGCTGTTCAATGCTTCAGCTTGATTTTTTTCCTTTCTTGTTTGTAAACTCTTGACATATTTCAGAGAGTGATAACTATGAACTCTTGTAATCACAAGGATAAATAACTCATACTTTCTCTACTCCTTATGACACAATTCATAGGATTAGATACTAGAGAGTTTATATAATTTCACTTGTTTTTGCCATGATTTAACAGAAGACCATGCATTCCTTGAGTGCTCTAGACACCCACCTCTGGGCAGTATGCCTAGAGCTGACAGCAACAGCTATTACCACTGTAGATCACAGCTGAGACAGTAACAGCCAGAAGCTAAGTGGTTCATGGAGAAAAAAAAATCCAACGACAACAAAAAAAGTTGGTAACAGTGGTTCTTTTAATTGCTGTAACAGCTCAATTAAGCTTTTTTTTTTTTAAATGAAGCCTCTTTTTTTCACCTCTTGTTATTCCAGCATTAGACTTCATCTCCCCTAGACAGTCTCCTTGAATTGCTGGCAGAGACCTCCAGAGGTCATCTGACCCAACACTCTGTCACCGCAAAGCCAGTTCAGTGCTATGGTTATATCTCTATTGTTATTGTGGCCTTCAAGAAGCAGAGAATTTGACCTGCTTGGCTCTTTGGTGCTCATGTCCTTACAGCTCAGAGTTAGCACCTCCTGGAAGTGCTGACTGCTTCCATGCTGCATAACGTTTGTCCTGGTCTCTTCTGAGCCTCGTCTGGCACCAGTGTGGCACATATGTAACTCTAAGTGACTGTCAACGCTCAGGTAACAGGTTTGGGAGTGTAACAGCAAGCTGTCGTACACTTCCAGGTACTCCTTGTATCAGTAATGCTCCCAGTTCTACATCCCACCTCTGAGTTTTCAACAGTGACAAGTATCTGGAAAATTTAGGCTATGTATAATACAAACAAGAACACCTGACTACATAACTTGTATAACTTCATCATAACATACAACTGCTCTCAGAGCTTGCAGTCACCCACCTTCATATGGCATTCACGAACCTCTTTTGAGTACATACTCACTTTTTACTTTTACAAATTACTCCCATTCCCCACACTGCTGATACAGGTTTATATGAACCTGTAGATCTATCTGTACTCCGGTCTTGTGTTTTTGGACTGCCTGATCTTCTCGTGTATTTCAGTGTTAGTGCACTGTATTGCTAACAGAGCCAAAATGGGCCATTTTCTGCAGCAGCAGCAACAAGTGCATTCATCAACGTTTAAAAATGACAGGTTACAGTTATTGAAGGTCATGCTTTGTAAAGCATTTTCACTCCAGATGGTTCTCTTTCCACTGTATACCCACGGGTTACAAATACATGAAAAAACATAGCCATAATTCTTTTTAGGCTAACGGTTCAGACTTTCAGAAATTCAGTTGGACCCATGGGAGAGTATTTTTAATACCTTGCATAGAGAAAAAAATTTTCAAAACTATTTATAACTGTATTTTAATGAAAAGAAACAGTTTTCAAACTCACTTTAAAAGGGTACATTTAAAAATAGAGTGGAACTTTATTTCTGGTCTTTTCCTTTTCACTGAAATAATAAAACTTAGAGTAATGGCATTTGTCTTGGACAGAAATACCTCTTTGTATCAAGACTAATGCTAGATTGCTCAGTATCTGATTAATTTCTGGATAAAAAGGCAACACAGTGTATACAGCTAACCACAATCTGCATGCCATTTATACTCCTTCATGTGATAACATTTTCATTAAAAGAGGCAGGATGTGCACACATCAGAAATTGGCTTTAATTTGTCTGAATATATTCTTTTTTTTAAAAATGTGATGGTTTCCCATTGATCTCATTTCCTACCAAGATGTAATTAAAACACAAATGCAGAAACCAGAATAAACTTGGAAGCAACTGAACAGCAAGGCAGTCTGAGAGCAGCAAAGTTGAGGTCTCAAATAAAAACTACGTATTTATGAGTCGATTTTTAGGCTGTTTATTTTTAGAATGCATAGATGAAGAATGTAAAAGCAAATTAGAGGGTTTGATATGTGTTCCATTTAAAATTAATACACAGATCTTCTGGTATAGACTGCATTTTATAAGTTTCTTTCCAAAGGAATCCAGGGAAACATATCAAGGACTTGATGAAAAGCCAAATCGTGTAATGAAAGTAGGAAGCTAAGGCAAAGCAGGGCTGGTAAAACAGCTCTTCCACCTTTTTCAGACACAGAATGGACTCCAGCTTTAAGGAGGAACTCTTTATCAGAGATTTTCGCAGACAGACATTTTTATGAAACATGCACTCAAATTTGAAACTTTAATCTTTCTGATTTTTCAATCTACTAACTAGGCCTTGACTAAGTTCTAACTACTGATAAACTAATAGGATTCATAAGTTATAGCTCAGCAATTATGTTTTTATAGCTCAGTAACTACCTTCCACCACGGAAAAGACTCACTAAAGACTACATTCCTAATTGGAACAAATGCATTAAAAGATCACTTGTGTAGTCCTTGGGCAATTACAGAAAAGGTATAAAGTCAAAACCATCCAGCCCCACTTAAGTCAAGATTCCGTGCCATTGTAACCCTTCTGATGAACTGCGTTAAGCTTATTTAATATTAATCTTTATACTGTCAGTAAATAGCGCAGCACCTCCTCAATCCCTCCAATACACACAGAGTTTTGTGGACAGAGAAGTGACAGTTCAGCACAGTAAGAGGGTGCATGATCACAGATAACATTACTGTAATCTTACTTCAGCTCTCTTCAGCATCTCCCACTTATTAAGTATCTTCATGGCAAAAACCTTATCTGCATTCTTCAGTTTTACTACTGCAACCTAGAAAAGACAAAGGAAAGAAATACATTACAACATGAAAACTCATTTTGTTTCCATTTTTACATAACTTTGCCGTTCTGGAGTTTTTCTCCTGAGTGTACCGGACACGTCTTTACTATCCACACAATACCAAACCACTGCCATCAAAACAGAAATATCACAACACTGCAAGGAAGTTCCAAGTCTACTGTAAATTTTCGTTATGTATCACAGTCGCACTACAACTGTTTTCTCTAAGTGCTTCTCAATGAACAGTGGTATTTCTGACCATCACACTTCTTGCTCTATCATACTATCAGGAGACTACCTCTGTCTCTATGCTTTATGTTGCTGGACCTCAGCCTACACAGTAATTTAAATTATAGAGCAGTCAAGAAAAGGTAACAACACAGTAGATTCTAAATCAAGATAAACAATGTATTTTGGGTTTTAAACACAAATTGGACTGTAGATTTGCCATAAAACAACTTCCACTCTCACTTCAAATGATGCACTAGATTTTCTTCAAAGGTAGTATGGTTTCACATTTCTCCACCTGAAATTCAATGAGCTCTTTATCATGCCTGTTGTCAGTAGCAGGGAAACACTGAAATCCACAATTTCTAGAGAAGTAAAACTTAAGAAACACAGTCCTGCCCACTTGCCCCTCCTCCCCCCATAGCTCTGAAACATTAGATACCATAGGCCTCTGTAATAATAAATTAACAAAGTTCACTGACACAGTCCTTTTCTGAGAACATTAGTTTTGTTTACCTATAATATAAGCTAACACAGAATATTTTTAAGAAAGAGGGAGGGAAGTTTACACAAACATGGTTTCACAGTTCAGGCTTCTGTGGGTATGGAAAGCTCAGTGTCCTAACCAAAATGGGTATGAATCTGTCACAAACTCAAAGCTGCTAATGAAAACTAGACCAGACCACTGTACTATCATTCCAATCACCTGAACTATATAAAAGTTAATAATCAATATATTTTAACAACCATTCTCCAACTATCCTGTTCTGCCTCTTCCCTTTCAAATAAATCTTAATGCTTAAGCAGATGAAAGTTTATTTCTGTGTGCATCTGGTTGCAAACCAACATGCTGTCATACAGATTATCATCATCTTAATCCTGCAGGCCAGTGACAAAAAAATACCAAGGTTGAGTCCTACATTCCTTTCACCACTCTCGTAATCAGTAAACCAGCTACGTGTGAAGACAGTGATAACAGAAAAGAAAATACAGGATCAGACAGTTTGAAGAAAGTGCCATGCAAACCTCTTTCAAACATCTTCAAAGGTGTCATCAGCTGCAACAGCTTCATGAATGCAGCAAAAGCACAGGTAGGAGGACTGCAATACTCTGATGTCTAAACCAAAGCGTATCTCAAAGTGTACCTCTTGCCTAGCTACAGGTTCACAGATGAGGCAGCTGTCACTTCCCACATGTTAGCAACCCTGCTCTTGACACTGCTGCCTTCTGGGTGGAAATGGGGCAAGGGGTCACGAGGAGGGAAAGGAGGAGACAGAAGAAGGAGATAAGATAGAAAAAAAAGGAAATGAGATAGAAAGGTACTACATCTACTTGTTTAAACTAGCCTACGGACTGAAATTCTTAAAGGTTACTTCATGCATGAGGTTCAAGTTCAGACTTGAGATCCCTTCAAGGGACTTTCAGTTTTGAAACACAAAAACAGATTATTACTTTAGCCTATAATATCATAATTTTGATTCATAGTCTGTGCTCTGCTGTGCACGGTACCCCAAGACTGGGCATCACAATTTTCTTTAGAAGGGAAAAGATGAATCCTTTGCCGTGATATATAACCCACAGTGCAGATTTGACCTTGATTCTCCTTTCACTCGACTAGCTAAAATCAGCTGGAAACTATGGTAAGCCACTATCTGTATCAATTTCTAATGAGAAATAGCAGGCACAGAAAGCCTTAACGTTACAGCTCAAATGCTGACTAGTTGCAGCATACGTAACTTGGATGAGTTCTGCCCTAAAGACTCATAAGGGTTTTGGGACTGATGCAGGGGAAAATTAAAAGGTTGCACCTAGAGTTGACTAGCTGCTGTTGCCCAGCATGAAAAATAAGTTTTTCCCCACCATTACCCACTGTAGAAGAGGCAGCCAGAGGCATAAGACAATACATGAATTTCAAGGCCAACTTCAGGTTTTCATTTCTTGCCTGCAGCATGCTCATCCTATAAAGGACTTGGTTATTGAAAGACACACACTAACTGCACAGCTGCCTGAATTTGCAGTCTCCTATTCAGCATTCACTTGGACACAACTGTCAGCACTGCCTTTGGAGAACAGCTAGAGCACAGGCCTTCTGTGGCATGATCAAGGGCTCAGTACCTTCTGTGAATGTGTAATAGCATTGCAGAGTAACTAAAGAACAAAAATAGACTTGTGTTTACTGGCTGTGTTTACAATCACTCAGAAGCTGTCCTTTAGTCTGTGAAAGCCATTAGTGTTATTCCATATCAATAATGAACACACACACAAAAGAGACACAGACATCATCAGCTTTCTGCAATCACGGCAACTTCAGGGGGGTGTCTCAGTGCCTTATGAAAGTAAGTTCTAAAATGCTTGCTCCAAGGCTATGAAAGAAAAACATGACACTTCAGCAATGAGTAGTCTTACATAGTTTCTAATTGTAACAAAAAACTCTGAATCATGACTACAAACTGTTTGCATATATACAGACAAATTTGCTGCCTACACAAAGGCACAAATAACACTGTTTTTTTGATCTCTTCCCTTTTCCCCGGTGAAGCTGTCAAGACAGAACAAAGGGTAATCATTCCTGTCTAGTTAGCCTGAAGTGTCCTGCTACTGGAACTCCTTAAAATTACTTTTAAAGGTTGGGGGTTTTTTTAATTTATATTTTTTAAATTTATATTCTTCTGTGAGCAACCTAGAAAAAAATTATTGGTATGTTCTGATGTAAATATCTTGGTCTAGTCAGATATGTGTGGTGGTTTTTTCCCCCTAATTCTTCCAACAGTTTTCCATATTTCCCACAAACAGCAGCATAGTTTGGCATGTTGTGAGACACTTTCTGCCCCAAGCTTGGCTATTTGTCTCTATGGCTTTTCCTTTGCTTGAAAATCAATTGCCTTACACAATAAAAAAGCTAAAACAGAAGCGATTAAAATTGAAATTTAAAAAAGAAAAGGAAGAAAAAGAAAGAAAAGGAAAGTAGAAAAGAGATTCAGCATTGGTTTTCTTGTCCAGCATGAGCAGGCAGCCCTCCAGACAAAAAGAAGAGGGAATGTTACTGTTCACAACTGTATGACAAAATCTAGGAGTAACTGGCTAGTTGTCAAGCTACAAAATTCATCATCTTCAAAATATCGACAATATAAAGATGTAATATTTGCTTGCACAAGCAATAACAGAATCAACTGAAAATTTTTGTATTTGCTAGAACCTTCACTAAACTGCACTTTTATACTACCAAGAGACACCACTAAGAGCTGTTGCACAGTTGCTTTACTTTTCCTAGCTGCGTTCTTCCAACTCCTAAGCTTAGACTCTCCTTGTTTAGAGTTGTTTGCTAAGTTTGTTAAGATCTTGCTGCTCAAAGCCAGCACAATGAAACACTTGAAGCCCACATTATTAATTTTACCAGGATAATCCTGCTCCTCCCCCAAGCAAAACATCTGTGCTTTCTAAAGATGGCACTATGGCATAAAATCGTAAAGAAGTAAACATGTGCAAGCAGAGGTAAGGGGTATATCAACAATTTGACAAAAAGGAAACATTCTCAGAGTGACAGCAAATAGAGTAAGGAGAAAAACAAAACCTGGAACTATGAACTCTTACAGTTACAAGCAGTAAGTAAACTACTTTTTGTCTACATTAAACTTGTAAAAACAAAAAGGGAAATATTTCTTGACTATGCAAATTGAAGAAATTGAGTAGCATAAAATCAAAATAAGAACAAGTCTGAGACTGTGCCAAAGAAAACTTGCACTAACTTTGTAGTCTACAGAATTTTGGAATTATGTTGATTCAGGAGAGAAAAATTACCCCTCCCAGTAACCTAGAGAAACCTTGGTCTCATTTATAGTTTGCTGGAAAGAAAATACATTCTTTCAGATTTCTTAATCTGCCTCAGTAAATACAAGTATTTTGCAATTTAATATTAATACAATTTTTGGTGGCTTAAGTAGCAGTAAAATTTAGTGGTCCTTTTTTCAACTTTGCTCAGATATTTACTGGTTATTTCAAAGGAAAATTAGTACTTTCATCTAGAACTTGTTTTCTTAGACAAATGTCTGTGTAGGACTTTAAACTTGCCTTCACTAAGCTAAAAAGAAAATTTAACAAATATCCGTCCAAATAGTTATAAAGTCCTACTTTAGGAGCATAAGAAACCAAACATCTTCACTGAAACAGCTTCAGTTTTCCGCTTACTGAAGATTTTGACCATCAAGTAGAGTCACGCTACCTTTCTCAGATAAGCAATTAGAAAGAAACACTGTTCCTAGAAGAGGAGAACTAACCAATTACACAGACTGTCTCCAGAAGAGGACAGCGAAAGTTACATTCTCACTATTCATGGGATGAATCACCACAAAGAACTTCCTGAGAAAGAACTACCGGTTTCTTTGTGGTTTAGCTGCTGTGGAGACTGATGCTGATTTAGCAGACAAAAATGACTTTTCTTAAAAACAGGATATAAGGCAGGTTTCACGCATGATTATTCTGACAATATCAGTGATTTTTCTTATATTTGATACAATCTGTACGTGAACTCAGTTGCAACTCCTATGGTAGCACTGACAAGGGCTGATCTTTTAAGCAGAAGTGTTTACATCAAAAAGGAGATTGCAGCATTCTTTGTGGCAGAAGTTTAGACTATAGATAAATTATCCATGAGTAAGTTCAGCCTTCAGTCTCCTCTATAAAGAAGTTTTACTCCAGATGGAGCAAAACCGAGAGTGATAAAGTAGCTAAACAAATACTACCCTTTTTTGGTTATTTTTACAGCTGCCCAATGATTATACTTGGACATAGGCATCAAAGTGTGTAGTGACACACACTACAGCACAAATTATGTTCCTTACATACTACCTATTGGAGTCTACTCTTCCATAATCACAGACAAGTAAACAGTAATTTTCACACACAATGCAAACAAGTAAGTAAACCTGAAACCAACCCTCCTCTGTCACATGCCAGAGCCGCCAGAGATCCTCACCCACCAAAGAGAACTTCCATTTCCAAATAAAATCTTTTTCTTATTCTTTGGGGTTTAGTTCCCATGTATTTTCAGGCAGTATGGAGTACCTTCTGCAGAAGCTTTACACACCGCCCATATTTGAAGTGTATTCTTATTCTTTGGGTTTTAGTTCCCATGTATTTTCAGGCAGTATGGAGTACCTTCTGCAGAAGCTTTACACACCGCCCGTATTTGAAGTGTATTCATCTATGAAAAACTCAAGGCACTGTTGTACATTAAATTTTTCTTCCTACAAACATAATGTCCTACATGGAAAAAAAAGCTCATGCACCCAAAACAACTAAGAAAAAAGGGTAGAAAGTTAACATTTATTTATTAAAGTTTCCTCAACATAATCATCAACAGCTTTGTCTGACAACTTCAAATAAGAAATGGCTTAATCAGAAGCAGCAAAAAAATTGTATAGTTTGATAACAGTAGGTGACTACTGAAAAAGAAACTAACATCTGCTAAAGACTTCAAAAGAAAAGCAGGAACAATATTCAAACATTCATTAAGAACAGGAAACTAAATGACAGAAAAACAGCTTTTTTTTTCTATGATAAGTATTAATATTTAGCTATTTAAGCTGCTGAAAACT
>VWZG01000015.1:704716-757463 GCA_013396735.1 Grallaria varia | reverse complement strand
AAACTTTAAATAATTAAGCAGAAAAAGGAGTTACTTTTAAACTTATTGTTTAAAAATCATGTTTAATACTTTACACAAATGAAACCCTATTACTAAAACAGAAATTTTTGTAACTATGGTTCATAAAAGAAGGTTGTATAACTAGGACTGGCTCTCAGAAACACGAAGTTCAGTTTCTGGCTTGGAGGCAGTCTTTCTCCATGATCCTAAACTGACAATGATACAAAATGGGGACCGTATTTTTGTGACAGACAAGGCACTGACCATCATCACATTCTTGGACCTCAAAACAAGTAAAAAAGCACATTCAAGGTCACTACTTTACAAGGCCCATATAAACTTTACTAGTTTATGCTTTCATGGTACAGGGACCCATCTATGCCCACTTGAATCTCTACAGAGGCTGAGGGAATTAGTACAGCTTTATTTGCTAAAAAACCCCAAACCCTAATACTGATACAGATAACCTATCATTCAATTTAGAATTTTGGTATTAACATTCACCCCTTCAAGGCGCTACAGTATCCTTGTCTAAAAGCCTACTGCCTACTGTTCAGCAGAGCAATTTTATAAACTGAGTCAAGACACAAGCTACCTGTAGTTTTTACTACCTAAAAATCCCCATAAAACTTTTTTTTTTATTGTAGTCCTTAAAGTACCATTGTAAATCATATTTGAAAAAGAACAACACAAAAAATGTAGGGTCTTACATTTGTCCTGTTAAGTAATCCAGCACACCTCTACTAACTTTAGTGCTACAATGGATGAAACCCTCTAAAAATCTCAGATGTTCCAAAGTGTGAACTTGGTCTATTTTTCTAAAATTTCTCAGATGCCAGGAATCAATTCTCTACCAGGAGTTACATCTGTTATAACCATAGAAACATTGGCTTATGATTAAAAAAGCCAAGGTTTTGCTCCAAATAGTAAAGATACAGCCATACAACCATGAAATTTTCACTTTAATGATACTTTTACTTTACACTCATAATAAATCTATTCCAAATAATTATTTATACAATTAAAATACAGGCTTAATATTTCATTTTAAACACTTCTAAAATGCAATTTAAACAGAATTATATTACTCAAGTTCATGGAGATACCACAAACTTTCAATTTTTATTTTATCCCTTAAAAGAAAGGCCATGCAATAGAAAAAGTGATAAGAAAATGTACTGCTTTACTTGAACAGCCTCAGCTGTACTGTAGTAAATGATTGAATACAAATATTAATACTACTGACAAATACTACTGAACAAATTAAAACAAGCCATTAGAGCCTTTTAACTTGAAAAACAACTGATTGAAAACAAACATGTAGTTCTCAACTTCAACATTTTTTGACCATTATAGGCCTGGCTAGAGTACAAGGCAAAATATCTTGCTAACAAGCAACAGCATAGCTGTTTAAACCACAAAGCTCTTCCTCACTTTATATTGCAAGGAAAGGCTTGTCATTCTTTAATTATTACATTCTGAAATCTTCCAGGGTTACCATAGGGACACTGGAAAAATAAACATCACTCTAACTACTTCAGTAAAATACAGCCGACAAAAATAGGTTTGAAGTTTAACGAATTGTAGTATCAGCATCTGTGGAAAAGTTTGTAAACCCCCCTCCTAATTTTTTTATCACCTCTAGCAACAGAGACGTGTCAATGTATAGGCAAGCAGTACTAAGAAGAACAACCCAGTCCTAGGGAAAAAAAAGGAAAGAAAAAAAAAGGGGGGGGAAGAAGAATTGCCCAAAGAATGTGCCCCAAATAGCTTGCTCCAAAAAAGGTCAATTTGCTTTATCATCAACATTGTTTGTCTGCTGTGCAAACATCTGCTGTTCTTGTGGCAAGAGCAATGTTAAGTATGGAAAACTTGGCCTGGCCTGGGTCTTGGAAGGCCTGCCTTCAGACAGCCGGTTCATCCATCCAGCTTTCCAGACTACGAGGTTAACAGGCAGACCTTTTGCAACTGCTCTGGCAAAGCCGTACGGGCCCTTAAAAAGAGAGCAAAGTATTGGGCCAGGGAAGGGTTTTCAAAATGCAATGTGCTCCAAGGGGTCCCTGAAAAGCAGCTCTGCTAAACAAACAGGTACACAGCACTTCCCTGGATACACCTCCATCTCCCAAACAGAATCAGCATGAAGTAAACAGAAAACAACACCCTCATTTTCAGCAGGAGCTGAGCTTTCCTTGATCCTTGATGCCAGAGTGATACACTGTCTTTGCAGCTTTTTGAGAGCAAAAGGCAGTACGGGCATTTCCTTTGGTACTTTGTTCAACCTATGGAAATACACAGTGGCATAGCTGATTTTTTCCTATACTCACATCCCTTTTCAAGCTTGCTCGCCATGTGTGATACAGTTTAGGGTCCAGGAGCTTGCTGTGCCAAATAGAACTCTTCCTCCTCCAAATGAGGAGTGAGTGTGGGCAGAATGGCCCTTGGCTTCTCCTGGATTTTCAACTCTGCAGGAATCCAAGTTCATTATACAAAACTTTCAAATTTGGCAATTCTCTATGACCACAAGCTGACAAGTCATACACAGTGTTTATGGAGGAGGCCACTCCAAAAAATATTCTACGTTGTTACCAATCTCTGTGGAGGAGACAGATAGATAAGACCTGACCTATAAAAACTGTTCTGTGAAAACATTTGGCCACTCCACCTGGCCAATATTTCCAATCACCACCCTCTTGGCAAGATTCCTTGCACTTATTCAACCGATTACACATGGCAAGAAAAACCCAATTCATCCTCAGAGTAACCAATGCACTGATGTAGGAAGCTAAGCTGTATTTTCAAACATGGTGAACCTGTCATGACTATTCCTTCAATTTACTCAAGTCTCCATGGGTCTTTCCCCATATTTTATGTTCTAGCCATTCATTTCATTTATGCTTCTAAGGCACTCAGTAAAATTCAGTAAGAGGAAAATACTACAACTGTTGGAAATTTGGATTTTTTTCCAGTTGAAATTTAACCAGAACTTCATTAGAAGCAACATGCTAAACAGAGAAAGGCAGTCAGGAAGACTATCTGCCAAGTCAGGCATGCAGAGGAACATATGCTCTACCCCCTGGCCCTGAAAAGGGAGGATTTTATTACAACAACCATCCAGCAGAAGAGAGGCAAAACAATGGGTTCTGCAATAGTGACATTGACGTTCAACAGTCTGTTTATCATATATATGGGAGGGAAACAGTTACCAACATTACTTACAGCACATTTAATTAATTTAACCAAGAGGGTTAATTTTCAAACTCTCAAAGATGAAAGTCCACCTCCTGAAGAGCTGACACAAGGACTACAATGACATGGTTTATAGTCCAATACAGTTTAATATCGTGATTATACCGAACAACATCAAAATAATAAAACAGCAGGACTGGATGCTTTACTTGCAAAGTCAGTTTCATGCTCCTGCCTTTCTCTCTCTCCCTCCAGCTCCACGTTTCTGTCTGCAGAGCTTGGGCAGGCCAAGCCCTGGAATTCATATTTTTCAGGGCTAACCTGCTGGCAGGGAAGAAGACCTAGTGGTGAACTCCTTCCTCTTCCTCCTTCAGCTGCTAGTACCCCTTACCCTCTCCAGCACAGAGCTGCTCTAGACATGGGTTCAAATAACCCAAGTGAGATGAAGATCATGTCTGTTAAAGAAAGTGCTGCAGACTTGGAGCAGCAACTGGGAATGGGTGCCCACAACTGATTTAAACAGAAAACGGGACAGTGGTTAGGAATTCCTCTTGGTATCTCACTGATGCTACAGTTGGTTTTGGACAAAAAAGCTGACTAACTCTGCTCAGATGGAAGACTCTAATGTTGACTGACAGGTCGCAGTAAGACACCTGTATCTTACTTCCTAAAGGAATGATGACACGATTCCTTAGTGATCCAGGTATCTCATGGCAAACGCAGCCTTCTGTCCACTGCATTGTTCAATGGAAAATGTCATGTCAAGCCAAAGGTAGAGAAATTATAAGCTGTATCCACCAGAATTGTCAGCAGCAATTGTAAGAGTTCATTATCACAGACTCGCAGTATATGTAGAGTCAGAAGGGACCTACAGACATCATCAAGTCCAACATCTGGCCCTGCACAGGACCATCCTCAAGAGTGACACCATGTGCCTGAGAGTATCATCCAAATGCTTCTTGAATTCTGGCAGGCTTGGTGCTGAGACCACTTCCCTGGGGAACCTGTTTCAGTGTCTAACCACCCTTTGGGTGAAGAACCTTTTTTCTAACATCCAACCTAAACCTTCCCTGACACAACCTCAGGCCATTGCCTTGGGTTCTGTCACTGGTCACCACAGAGAAGAGATCAGTGTCTACCAGTGAAGGAAATTGATGGAAAAAGAAAACAACCACCATGGGGAAACCACTTGCTTGCCATTTCAAGACAAAGTCCCCTTTCCTTCATTAGCTAAAAATAATTATTAAAATACATACAGAGCTTTCTCATGCAAAGGAGACAAAACACATAACCCAAGAGTTTGTCACTTAACTGAATACCAGAAGGCTCTCTAATTCTTCCTAGGGTTGTCCTTGGGGGAAAAAAAAAAACAAAACCAAAGAGACCAAAAACCCCAAATCCAAGCCACTAACAAACAATCTCCCTCCCCCCAAAAAAACCCCTCATACAAAAAATCCTAACAAAACTAACAAAAAAAAAAACAAACCAAAAGACCCAAAGCAAAAAAATGCATCGACAGCTCTGTTTTTAAAAGCATTCTGCAGTTCTGAAATTTCTGCTAAATTCCTGAAAGGAATTTAACTAATGTTTCTATTTAACAGGTCCAGTCCAAATCCAAAGCATTTATTTTCCACTGGCTTCTATGAGCTGTGACTATGAAATGTGTAAATAGCATTTTTGAGTGAAGACAGACCATAACTGAAGGTTTAAAAAAACTGCAGAAAGGAGGTGTGAGAGAAAACTACTCCCAAAATAAACAGTATTTCTAAAACCAAAGTGGAAATAATTGACAATCAGCAAGGCAGAGCTGCTTAAAGCCTAATCTGAGAAGAGATGGAAAAGCAATCTCTCCTCTCCACCCACTTAAGGTTGGCAGAACAGCCGAAGGAAGCTTTGTTGCAGTTTCTGCCAACTCTCTGGAGGAAACTGGGGTGAAACACTGTAGTCAACAGTGATAGCAGCTGAACCACAGAACACTGGTTAAGGCAATGTAAAAAAATAAAAGCCGCAAATACCCTTCTCAGTTTTACCAGTGAAGATTCAGCTTTCATTCCCTCAGAACATTTTTAACATGTTTTTCCTGATGAACAGTTAAGTGCCGACATCTGTAAGTACAAGTTAAGAATCTGGCGTTTTCCAAGAATGAGAAGCATGTCCACAGATTCCTGTACTACGGTATGGAACAGACACGATATTCTGGATCCTAATGTGTTCACATCTAGGTCAAGTAGGGACCATCTAGACATCTCTGGCTACAGCTACCACAAAATATTCTTCAACAGGAACTTCACAATCAGCGAGAAAAATAAGATATCTTTCCCAAACACACAAGAGTAGCTCTGTTTTTTCCTTCCCCAGATTCATATGAAAAATAATCCCTTCATTCCTGAAACACCCACTGCAGATCTGGACAACACTTCCACACCACATCAAGATATGGCTGTTCTTTTTGTATATTACCATTCTTTCTTGTCCCAAGAATTTCAGTAAAGCACCCTATGTTTAAATATTATTACACCAGCAGCAAGGCGAATATATTGAACTTTAATTCATCCTGCTGTGGATTGGAATTCCAAAGCAAGATTTAACTGACTGTTCTACAAGACTCCTAGTTCCATCTAGTAAAGAGGGTGGAAACACTCTGTGAGAAAATCAAGAGCTGACAGGAAAAAAGTTTTGAGATATTTAAAGACCCTGAAAGGCTAATAAAGGAGAAGGAGAAAGGTGGTCTTAGGCTTATACAGCAGAACATTGCTTAGCCTCCATCCCTCATGCAGTCACAGAGCTGGAAATAAGTCAATTAAAATCACACTTCTGACACCCAAGATTAAGCTCTGCATTCCTCAGTATCTGACATGTAACTCAATATGTTGGTATTTGACTGCCAAAAAATGTTGGACATTTAAGATGTAAATAAAATCAATTATATCTGTGTTTCGAATTACTAAACGTTCTGAAAAATCAAAATAAACCTGGCAGCAAAAATGAATAGTCTTAGTAAAGTTCTTAGTTCCTCAAAGCATTGTTTTCTATTATGTAAAGCAGAGATAACACCTTCTAATCTGACTAGGTTCTTGAAAAAGAGCTGTTTGTGGAACATTGTGTGTTGATGAATATCAGAGGAAAAAAATCAAATATTGGGCAATAAATGGAGTACACAACCACACTTCAATGACAGAGGAGGGAGAAACAGGAAAAGGAAAAAAGAATGACTTGCGTGTCAAGCAACAGCACTCCACTGTAAAGACCAGCTATTTTTTGTGACCACAGTGAAGGCCTGAAGAATGTACTCTCTAAAGTAGTTGTGGAGACATGATTAATTCCATCATTTCTTTTGTTCTGCATTTATGATTTTGCATCCCTAATTAAAGAACTGTTCAATATAAATTTTATTTATAAGTCAAATAATCCTCTCAATTAAAAATACAGAAATTAATCCCCTTGTGAAATTCTGCTGCATGCTGCAGTGACATAGAAATGTTTTACCAGAAGAAAGGCAGCAATTTTGGTCCACAGAACACAGGCATCACTCACTGGAGGACCAGCGCTGCGGGCTGTTGCTCTCCGCATGGACCAGCACTAACAAAGCACCCTGCTCAGCTTCCCAGGTATTTCCCAGCACAGTAGGAGTCTCCATTTCTGAAGCTACAGAAAGAAGGATTTTAAGGGATGCTCAGACAACCTGCATAGTATCACAGTCTGTCTTATGTTGCCTTCTCTTGCCTCCTGAGACTCCTCATCCCAATGCTTTCCTTCTCAATTATTAGGTCCTAACATCTCCCATCCAGTATCGCTCTGTCCCGTCCCCACACTGCTTTGCCACCTTACAGGATGGTTTCTGCCCACAGCATCCTCAATTTTCTCCACAACTGCACTTCACATCTGCTTATTGTATCAGTCTGTTCATGCCTGTTTCTCTGTCTCCAAAGCCTTATTCCATTACCCTGCTGGTCACAGAAGTCACCATGAGCAAAGTTCTGCTAGTTCTCTAATTTCTTATTTTTCTTTTCAAACTCTGGTCTACCCAGTTAAGTGTCTCCTAAAGTCCTAGTTTCCATGATGATGCCCTGCCACAACCCTTTCTCAAATTCCCTGATGCATTTTCTTTCCCCTTTTACATCCACTAGTCTTGAGTGCCTTCACTTTACATTAAATTGTGACTAGCAAACAAGGACTTGAGCTACACAACATCATCCTGCCTTCCTTTTACTTCAGAATTAAAAGGACATCGAAATAAAGCAAATATACTGAGGTCAGACATTTGACTTTCTGCTGATACTGATAGTTTCATTGCATCCTTATATGAGTAACTAACATTATTCATTTTCAGTTTTGAGGACAAAAAAAAAAGCTGTAAAAGCTCTATAAAACTGAAAGCACTTTTAATCTCTTTTAATTAGTTAAAGGATATGCTGTAATCCTTGTGAGAAGGGGGGTGAGCAGACTCCACAAACTGTCCTCTAAAATGACTTGTTTATGTAGCCATGTATTCCTAGCATACATTTACACTTAGAACTTGTCAAAATGTACACCTGTCAAGTCTCACACAGCACACAAATCATTTGAATCCTGCTTCTCCCTCCTCCGTTACGGTGTTTGTACCCCCACATTCTCTGCACATCCCTGCACACACTTCCCACCGAGCTGCACGGGCCTCACACAAGAAAGCCAATACTGCAGCCAAGCTCAAACAGCAGGCAAATCCTTCTTCAGGATGTCACAGGCCAGTGCCCACTGTACGAACATGAAGATGTAACAATACACCTTGTTTCCTCCTTAAAAGCATGGCATAAACCTGCTCATAAGCACTTCATATCCTGTGGGTTTCACTGACACGTGTTCATATTTGCATTGCAACAGAGCTCAAAAGCACCAAGCAGAGCTTGAGACCTCGTACAAAGGCACACAATTACATTCCTAATTCTGCCCTTCTGGACAACATTTGAAATGAAAAATGTTATATGAAGTTCTACACTCATGAAATTAAACCGAAGTTCAAACATGAAGTTGAAAATTCAGTAAAGCAAGAATAACTTCAATATAACGTATGTCAAATGGAAATATTAAAAACCTGTAGTGAGTAGGAACTTACTATTGTGAAAAGGAATTTTGCCTGGGTTAAAATAATACATGTCTACATGATTACTTTTTATTCAAATTTCAAGTTTCCAGTCACGAAAGAAGAAGAAACACCTTTCCTATGTCCACAGACATTTTTCCACTTCCACAGCTCAAGCTCCCACTCCCCACATACCTCACACCACTTTAATGCCATCATCCTATATTATTTCTACTGTAAGAACTGCAAGCTACTCATTTGTTTGCTCCTTGCGTTCAAGCTAGGTAATCCAATCGAACATATTCATTATTGTCTGGTTCTTTTGCAGTGACACAACGACAAGAAGACTGTAATTCTAAAAAACATGATGTTAAGTCATGTTTCAAGAACTCTTCTTAGTTTTGTGACACTTCAGGGAATTATGACTTCAACAGTAGCCCTTTATTAAACTAACCATACAGCTTAAAAGTCTTCAAAAATCCCAGAACTTCAGCACTTCAGAGTTACCTTGAAACTAATGCAATGAAAAAAAAATAAAACTAATCATTTGAAATTTCAGTACCATTAGAATGTAAATTGCCTATAATAAACTTGATTTGGCCCACTTGAGAATAAAGGCCATATCATAACACTTAAGTACCCAACTGTGCACCAGATCCGGCACTCTATTTCTCAACCACAATCATCTTCACTTTCTTCCTGATTAAGCACCACTGTAAAATAATGCTGATTAAGATATTTTTATTTTGACCGCAGTTCACCTCATGGCAATTTTAATTACTTTATCTCCAGTGCAGCTGAATCACTAAAATCTGTTGCTTCTGCAAAAAAGATCAACAATCCCCATTAATATAAATCAAACTTTGAACAGAATCTTCATTTTGAAGGTGACAAATGTATTTCCCAACACCTGTAGCCACCCTACAGCAAACATTTTCTGTAAGTGGGAAGCTCCTACATAAACCACACACATCTGTGAGCGCACATGCACATGTACCAGTGATTCCTGCCCCACAACCCTTTTTGCTTTGATCCACATCCCCTTTGTACCACCATGGATGCAGTAAAGATTAATTCTAGAACCAACTGATGGATCCAATTATTTATGAAACCAAAGAAAAACTTTATTTTTTTACTCAGCTTCTTGGTCCTGGTTTTAGGCACTCTTATGCTTATATTACCTAAACATAAAATGTTCTCAAACCACCCTTTAAGGGCATATTGTTTCAAATGGAGCCTTCAGAGTTCCTGATGAATCAAGCGAAAGGACTCCCTAATGGCACATCTGAACTGAATTTTGTCACTTATTTCAGTATCCCCATCAAATAAAGGACACCTCAAAACCATGAGCTCTTACATGGATGTATTTGCAGGTCTGAGCCTAAATTAAGAATAGTCTTTGAATCTTACTACCTGTAGAAATGCAAAGTTGTACTGCTGCATGCCTGTTATGACATCTACATAAAGCATTTGTTTATTACTACATTAATAAAAGGCAATTTTTCTATGACAATACAGTAATTTTATAACAGGATACAATTATTTAGCTTTATTTATCAGCCTAAGACAAAAAGAGGAGGCAGCAAGCAAAATTAAGAATCTTTCTGTAAATTAATGATTGTTTCAGTTTCATACAATAGACTAATCAAAGAGAACAATTAGAATCAATACAAACTGTTCTTCATCTTCAAATTAAAAACATTATTTTCAAAATTTTTTAAGCTTTTTCCCCGAAATGCAGACAGAAGAGGTGATCTTGTATGCATCTGATGCACTGGAGAAGAAATGTTTTGCAAGCTGTGATCCCAAATACATAAAATATTCACTGAGTTCTGAAAATTCTTTGAATGCTTTACCCAAGTTTTATCTCAAAAGTCTTGTTTATTGGAAACTTGAAAGGAAAAGCCATGGCAAGACGTAGCACACACAAACAAGTTTGAGATAAGTAATGAGATAATAAGGAAGTTGGACATGTTTTAAGAAGAGTGAAGAACAAAAATCATTAATTTCTATACAAAAGCAGCAGAAGAGAGTCATTTAGTTACCTCAATACAGTAACTACACTTCAGAAAAAGGTAACATCCACAAATTTTGGTTAGTGCTTATAATTTTTTAATATTATCCATCTGTGTACTTCATAAAAATACTGAAAAGCCAACTGCACTCTAATAAAATAGATTCCAGTTACAGATAATATGGCATTTTGCAAATATAAATCATACTTAAGTCATAAGCAAAATGAATCCTAGGAATTCATTACTTTTCACTCTGAAATTAGCTTATGGAAGGCCTGTTCTATGAAAAAAAGGATCTGTAGGGAGGTGAACTCATAGCTCACTTTTCCAAATGTCATCTTGTTCTACAGATCACAAAGGACCAAGTTAAATAGCTCACAGTAAAATGCAAGAAAACAAATGTTTATTTTTAGTATGGATAACTTATGTTTCACTTTATATGACCATTTTGCTAATTACTTCATCATCTTTCCCTGTTCAACAAGAATACTCAGTTCAAACATCATGACAACACTTATGCTTTAGACTTGAGCAAAAGATTAAGTTACTGCAAACTTCACAACAATGTGAGAGATGGTCAAAACTTTCTGAAATCTGAACGCCAAGAATTTCTAACACTTATCCATATCAACACAGTACTAAAATGCTATTACTAAAAATGAAGTTTAATCATAATGAAGCATCAAATAAATATATGGAAGTAGTTATATTTGCAGATATGGGTTACAAGTGCATCCATCCATACAATTGACAAAAAGAGTTTGTTACTTTTAAACCTTTCTTGGCAAATGGGTCAAGTCCCAGGCCAAACTCAAATGACTTTCATAATAACACACTGCACTCCCTACCTATTACAAAAAAAAAAAAAAAAGAGAGAGAACTGTAACACTTCCCTTCCCACACTCTGAACATTGTTTTTTTTTTCTGATCTCAAATCCTTAGGAAAGTATGATGACTCCTGCCCTCATTAACACCTATTTTTAGATTGTTAGTCCGTGTTTTCTCAGAATTGACCACAAAACATTCTTATTAGTTTTAGCTTGGCTTCACAACATTGCTCATCAAAAAAAACCCCGAACAAAAACAGAAAACAAAACAAAAATAAAACACTCAAGATGTTGACCTTTTTCACATTCTCTAGCTACATTCTGTGCAAGTAAAATTGATTCCTGAAACCAATGTCAATTGTAAGGGAAAAATCAGCATTCATATATGCCATATGTGCAAGAATTCCAAATGCATGTCCCCCCAACAACTCTGATTCAACTCATCCACACCTGATACCTTTTCATACCTATCTATACATTGTCAACTTTCTATTCTATATTAATACTTCTTCCCAGCCAAATCCTTCTCTATTTATCATAAAAATGTAATATTCAACTGATTGTTTAAATATTCTCAGTTTAATCTCCAAGTGCATTCAAAAACTATCTGCACAATAACAAACACACACCTGGAAAATCTGAATTCAGTCCAGATATAGTAACTACTGTAAGCAACTTTAGCAATACTCATTCAGAGGAAACGGGCTGCTTATCTAACTGTGTAAATGGAAAGGACTCTTTCATACAATAAGGTATTTTGGGATTATTTTCTTATTATTTTTCAAATAACGATGGCACATAAATTAAAAATTTTACATCCAGCAGCAAACGGAAGGCTGGTATTTACAATAGCCATTGTGTACACAGTCCATAAAAAGCAAACAAACCAGAAGGGCAGAAAGCAGTCCTTATAAAGCCCTGTGACAGAGGCAGTATTCAGAAACATTTGGGTTTAATCCTCTGTATTTACAACTGCTCTCCAAGAGATGTGGTTTTATAAATAAATTAATAATTTTAACTAAGCAACGTCACCATCAACAAAGCCCTTTACACATAAACATGAAGAAATTGCTGTCAGGAAGGTGACACTGATTCAAAAGATGCAACACTCTTGCAGTCACAGCACCTGTCTGCATCCAGGTTTCCTCATACCTTCTACTCGTCACCTGACTTGAACCAGACATGACTAAGTGGAGATGTTTCAAAGATAATTCCCCTTTTTGCGTGCTCCACAAAGGTAGGTGGGTGGCAGGAGAGACTCCTAAACCCACACACCCTACAACAGCATCTCCTTACTTCCTAATTCCAGGGCAGCACCATGGGAACCAGACACAGGTGTGGGAGCACACATCTTCCCCTGCACGTGCTGTAATTGTGACAAAACATTTAACTCAGGGACTCCAGTCAATCACAAGGCACCATTAGTAGGAAATCAAGCTCTATTAGTCACTTCTGCTCTCAAAATTACTTCTGAGGGTTTGCTCTTTTCCTGCTTTATGGTGTTTTTTTTTTTTAAATCAAGAGTCTGCATACAGAGTCTTAGCATAACCAGCAGATACAACTACTTGAGAACCAACTATTGCCTCCAGCTCAAAATTTTAGCATATAGATATTTTAATAAAATAAAAAATAAAAATAAAAAAGAAACACAAACAAACAAAACAAAACCAAAACAATAAAAGCAAACAAAAAATACCCCGGAAAGAACAGACAAATATTTTGCATGAAATTTAGGCAACTTCAGCGGTACCAACTTCTCTGATTTACAACTTCTTTTAACATACAAATATGGAAACGATGATTCACTGGAAAGTGAGATCTCAGTTTATGAAATCTTCCTCTAGCAACCTGATATCCACAGTGTATTCCTCTTAGGAAAATAATTTAATACACATTAATTTGGAAAATTACTGCAATGGCTTTTCAAGATATCGTAGGCTCTAATCCTTCTAAGAATGCAAAATTTAAATTTATTGAAATTAACAGGACACCTGTGACTGTGCAACTCTGTCAACACTGACAGGAACTGCCAACTTCAGACAAGACAGAACTACAGACTTGAGAAATTTATTTGTGTACACAAGGGCTCATTGGAAAAGAAAGGACAGGTGAGAGAATGAGAATCAATTATTCCCTCGAGTACTAGAAAGATGTCCAAGTCCATAAAAAGGGAGTAATGAATATAAACAACACCCTCATCTTCCTCACTCCTCATTTAGTTTGTACTTCATTGCAATTTTTACTTATTTACACAGAATGGTAGACAGAACTATAATGACAGGGAACATCTTAGTACGATATATCTCAGAAATGTGCAGAACATTTATTTTTCTTGCTTTTAATTGTGATTATTTCATGGTTTATTCAAAGATGGAGGCATCAATATAATAATAGTAAAGCATAAATCCTGCAGAGACAAACTTTTCATCTATACTGTGTTAAAGTAGTTCCTTACAAACCTCAGGGTAAATGGATGCCTTTATCTAAAAATCCTTTAGAACGTCAAGCAGAATTCAAATTGAACCTGAGAAACAGTGACTGCCCGTAACTTGGGTTGTTAGTCATTAAAAGAGACAACACTTGCTTTAGCTGCTCCTCACTCCTACCAGCTGGC
This sequence comes from Grallaria varia, assembly GCA_013396735.1. Classification (NCBI taxonomy): domain Eukaryota; kingdom Metazoa; phylum Chordata; class Aves; order Passeriformes; family Formicariidae; genus Grallaria; species Grallaria varia. The sequence continues at coordinate 743,762 of VWZG01000015.1, read as the reverse complement.
AGTACAGCTTGCTCAGGCTCCATCTGCTACACTAAGAGCCACTTGTGCTGTGATGTTTTCCCCGTTTACACTTATTTTAGTCCATCTTAGAACAAATGTGAATTCTGTATTTGTGAGTTACCGGACTGACAAGTACTTGCTGTCTGAAATAAGGGCAGGGCAGGTTTCCCACAATGTACTGACCAATGTGCCTTATCTCAGTGACATTCCTACTGAAAAAGGCATTTCAGCTTTTTTGGCTCAATCAAATCACAAATATCTCTGCTGATACTAACAAAAAGATAAAATAAACAAGAAAATGCATTAGACACACTTCAGTCAGCAAGGCCTAATGAAATTTACTCCCAAGGGCTGGGGGAAGTAGGGAAAGCAAATTCTGACTCATGAAATATTCTATTCAAGAATACACAGAGAATGAGCACAGCCCCAGAAGCTCTAATATGGGCCAAAGCAAAAGGAATTTTCATTCTTGTAAAATCCAGATTCCACATCCACACCTACCTCCAGAATCTATCTGTCCTGCAGCCTTAAAGAACAATGGCAGAATTCAAGCGTGGCAGTGGAGTGCCACCGCAGGACATCAACAAGGGACTGAAATTAGCAGTCTGAATCACTAGGGGACTGAAAAATACACGCTCTCCAGCTGAAAGTCAACCTATTAACTTCCAGCCATGTATGGTGAAGCATAGTGGGTGGGCTGAAATTTGCTTATAGTTAGCTAAATCCCAGTAAGCAAACAGGCTTCTGCACTCAAAAGGAAGTAACAATGACAGGGAAATTATGCTACAGATAAGTGAAGGAGCTACAACTAAGCCTAATTCTCATCTATCCTCCTTCCATGACTGTCCATAGCTAATAGAGAATAGACTGTGTTAACTGAACTATCAAAAAAAATTCATATATATATATATATATCAGTGTGTGTACCCACACATATACATATATGAAAATCAATATATTCCACATTTATCTGTATATTCCACTAAATGGAAATTTCCATGGGAAGTGCATGTCTGTAGGTTTCTCAGACCAATTTATTGCCTCAAAACAATCGAAAGGATCATAAAGGGCGAAAAAAAAGAAATTCTCAAATTTAGATTTCTTTGTGAGCAGCACCACCTGTTTTCTATGGGAAATGGAGAGAACACCTTGAAACCACCCTGATCTCTCTTGGAGGGACAACACAACAGAGTATAAGCCATCCAGGAAGATCCCCAGATGTGCTGAAGGTAACTTCCTACTCAACGTGATAGAGGAGCCAACAAGGAGAGATGCTATGCTGGTCTTGTGGTTCATTCCCAGCCAGCAACGAAGCCCTTATTCTCACCAAGAAGAGGCTGGTAGGGACTGTGAAGCTCAAGGGCAGCCCTGGCTGTAGTGACCATGAAACGGCCGAGATCAAGATCCTTTAAACAGTACATGGATATTTTTTTTAAAAAAGGAAAAAAACCTAAAATCTTCAAAAAGTTTCCTTCCTCTCATAGAAGCACTTGGATCCCGTGTATCTCCATATAGTTACATAGCCAGATAAAGACATTTATATGTAAGTTACAGATTCCTTTGCGAGAAAAGTAGCAATAAATAAAAAACCACAACAAAACAACAGATGTCTAAGGAGACCTAAGGATGAGAACAGTCTTCAAGGAGCTGCTCTACTTTTGTAAGGCCCCAATTGAACCCAAGCACAGTGGAGGCAATTTTGAAATACTCTAAACAGGCTTCTCCCCCTGAGGAGAGAAGGAAGTGTAAGTTTAGCCTAGACACATCCCAATTCTTGTGGCCGAGGCTCTATGCAGGTATGAGAGGCAGCACCACCAAAAGAAATCAAACGAAATGAACACCAAACAAACATATTTCAACACCTGGCTCCAAACTCAACAGACAACAGTGGCCCTGGTGTACTGGCAAAACAAGCAAAAAATCCTTATTTGCACAGCATTACAACTGCTTGTTCTCTTCAGCAGATGCCACCCCTGTGTTTCCACACACAGTGGGAAGTATGTCTCACCTGCTACAGGAGAGGGGAACTGAAATAAAAAGCTCAGATTTTATGGTTTGGTGGGCTTTTTTTAGAATATAGGTTTAAAGTTAAGTTGGAATAGCGGGCAGAAAGTAATAAACACGATCATAAGCTCACAACTGAGCTCTCAAGTTTTCCACTTAATTCTGAAGGAAGCAGGAAATGGAGGGTTCAACAAAGCATTGTTCCTTGTCATGAAACATGCCGTATTTTTCCTTAGACATCACAAGTCCAGTTCAATGTCACCACTAGTGACTTATACCTGTTATTGGAGGTCCTAGAACATCTGCAATGCTGCAAAGGCATGGGGTGGTCAGGAAACACACGGTCAGTGGAGAACCTTAGAAGATTTGGTGAAAGTGGACACAAAAGAGTAGTGTAATGCCATTACACTTAAGAGAGTCACATAAAATTCTGTAACAGTGTTTATGGTGGGGGGAGGGGGGCACATCAAGAGAACAGCTGAGGGCCTTGCGTTAATCCAACTTTTAGAAGAATATAAGACAACTCAGACTTCATCCTTTGGTCTGTAAAGCAACAATGGACATTCCCAAGTTTGAATGTCTGTACAACTGCAGACAAATTTATTTTACCTGAGAGAAATAATTTTAGTGTCTCATTTTATTATCAACTTTTCTAGATTTAAAATAATTAATCTATAAGTCAGATATTTTCTTGAAAGATTCTTAGCTATTTCTGAAAATAGGACTGATTGAAATACCAAAATATAATTGCCCAGACATCCTATACAAGGATTTCCTAATTACTAGCAGCAAACTTCATTTCACCCCAAAAACTGAGCAGGGCATTAAAGCATACTAACGAGTAAATTAATAGAGGAGCCCTTAGTGTAAGAGAAAAACATATTCTTCTATGCAATGGCTAGAACCTATGAAGCTGTGTACATAAAAGCCATCAAAGGAAGAACCCTCTTCTGCATGCACGAAGTCTCATACACTCAACTCACTACTTGAACTTGGAGGAAAAGAACATCACAGAGGAACACCGTGAAAATATCCTCATGCACAGTTTCTTTTCAGAGATCATAAGATGTTTTTTGGGGTTGTTTTTTTTGGGGGGTCTTTTGTTGTTTTGGTTTTTATTGAAAGAATTAAACTCTGTCTTACCTCTCTGAAACATGACAGCAGTTGGAGCTTGAAAGCGTGAAAGAGATTACAGGAAGCATCCCTGACTGACGCTATGAGGATGCCTCCAAGAGCATTCCCACATATAACCTGCACTAACTGCCATTTCTCCCCCCACTTGAAGTCATGGAAGCATTACTATGATTTACTGGAGTTATGCAGGTTTATACGGTGATTTGTTCAGCTCTTTCTCCAATTCTTTCTTTATCAAATATAGGTGGTAGATAAAATCACCCCTGAATCCTGCTTCTGTGCCTCCAGGAAAAGGAAGTCTTGCTTAGTTCCCCACCCCACAAGCCCTGAAGTACACATGACAGAATATGAATAGTAGTTTCTCTCACTGATCCAAGAAGCAAACATTTTGGACCTGGAGAGAAGAATTATTTCCTGACCAATTTTATTTGGAAAATACTTCAGATGCCACATATATATATATATATATATATATATGTGTACACACACACGAATTGCTGTCAAGATTACGGGCCTGATTTTTCAGAAGCTGAGAGCAGGGCAGCAGCCAACATTCAGTTCTCACCTGATATTCTCAACAGCACCCCGTGCATGTAGTTAAGAACAGCCTGTACACAAATTTTAAACCGTCATCTTGAGATCACATTTTGACTTTGGAAAATAACATACTGGAATCCATGAATGGATAAAAACATTTAAGTAAACAGGTAGTGGTGCAATTTTAATATAAAATATTTTTTCATTTTAAAAAGACCTTATTACACCCTTGTTGTAAGGGAAATCTTATCTATTTCTGCTTCATTTGGGGGAGAGATTTATATATATACACACACTTTTGAGTAATTAAACAGTTATATTATTTTCCTGAAATAAAGAGTATATTCACCCAACTGAATTATTCATCAGCATGAAATCACAAAAGACAAAGACACAATAAATGAGAACAAAAACGCTTTTCCAGTTGCAAACAAATGATCCATCTCTGACAAGATGCATGAGATTTTGAGTTCATCATGTGAAAAACAGGATTTCTTCTTGAATTTTTCTGACATAACACATACACCAGTATAACCATGTCATTTAATTCATGAGACAAGAACATTTCATTGCATTTTTGAAAACTAAACAGTTAAAGACACCATAGAAACACGTCAGCTGTTATTTAATCAATAATAATAGGGGACTGTTATTGACGTGATTGGCCTTATTTCCTCCCAGAGGAAATAGGAAAGCCATCTAAAAGAAGGTTCCATTTCTTCATGTTTGCCACCTTCATTTCTTTTAGTCAGTGACTTCTGCTACTCTCTCCTTTTCAAAGTCACCTTATTTTTCATTTAAAAGTGAGAAAGTACCTGACAGCAAACATAACAATGTTGGATAGCAACCAAGGTGGCAAAACCTGTGCCCCCACCATTCTCCTGCCCTCCAGCCCTGCAAAGGGCTGCTGTTGCTATTTATATCATTGTGTGCACGTACAGTAAACACAGCTTTCACATTTCATTATGTTAGAAAATGTGATAACCACTTTTCTTGCTTCCAGCTCAACTTCTAAACCAGCAGTATCTCCTTAATAAAAATAATTAAACAAAAGCTAGTTGTCACATCAACATTAAAAAACCCACTAGTCTAAAATCAGTCTCAAAAGAAACATCTACCAATGCTTTCTTCTGACTCTTCAAGCATATTACCAAACATTCAGGGCACCAAATCCATCAATTAGGATTTTATATACTTAAATCTTGATTAATTTGTTTTGTATTATGTTTTAATCCATAACTCATTGCAGGGATCATACAAGACAGACTTAAAAGAAATAACCAAGTATCAATTTAATCTTTAAAGATATAAAGGAGAATTCAATGTCCATTTATTTTTATTATATGTTGCCACTGAAAGACATAATTGCAAAGTTATGTAGAAATATAAAAAAATTGTTAACGCCCCTTTTAGGACTGGTTATAAACAAGTTACCAAAGACTGAAGATGAAACATTGTATTTTCAGTATTTTTTTTTGTAATCTCCTCTAATATCAAAAACTATAGCTAAACTACCCAAATTCATATGCTGTACATCCTCTATCTGACAAAAAGTTTGTCTCCAAGTACTCTCCCCAGCTACACCCTTGATACTATGGAGCCTGCCTGCTATGAAGCTGAAATACAGCAAGTGCCACCTCCAGTGTAAAATATTCTGGAAAAAAACCTGCCCTTACAGCACTAGCTCCATGAGCACTTCCCCTTTCTCTTTCAGAGTTTCAAACCAAACTTGACAACAGTGAGATTGCCCCTAAAAGAACACTTACACATAGTGCAAACCAGCTTTTCCCAGCACTGCCTACAAGGAACACTGCGGTCCAGGAAAGGAAGAGAGACAGAGACAGAAACCCTAGCCACAGACACACACGAACACGTAAAAAAAGCCAGGAGCTGCTAGAAATTCAACTTGACGGTCTACATTCAGCTGTCTGTATACGCCAGGTATTCAAAACCACTTAAATGAAAGAGAATTTGGCTTTCTGTGCCTGTGTGTCTAAATTAAGAGTCTGTGTACACTGCAGGCAATTACCTACTAATACCCAAGAAAAATGCAGTAGCAGAAGTCACCCAGCCACAGAGCTGTTCCCCCACCCCTAACACCAGTAAAGATGCTCCTCTAGGATGAATCTGTTAGTGTAGGTCCCTCTATTTTATATTTTAGCACAGACATGCTATTTTCTTCTGACAGTTGGGTTGGATGGGGCTTTGAGCAACCTGGTCTAGTGGAGGGTGTCCCTGACCATGGCAGAAGCGTTGGAATGAAACAAACTTTCAGGTCCCTTCCAACTCAAACCATTCTATGATCTCTTCTGTCTTTGTAACTTTTTTCTTAATTTCTAAAAATAGGCAGGTCCCGCACAACCTCTGCATACTCATCACTATTACTTAAATGATTGATCACTGTGCTAAAATAGTTTGATTTTGTCCCACTTCTACCCTTGTAATATTTTCATTTAGCAATCATATCAGTGAGATTGAACAAACTAATTTAGACACCCATTTGTTAAAACAGCCCAATTCAGTCAGGGGAAATAGCTATTTACTTCTGTCAACAACAGGGCAGACTGAGGCAAATGCCAAGTTTAACCAAACAGTTAATGTTTGCTATGTAAGCTGCAAAAATCTGATTTAGGGATCTCTCCAAAAGCAGCCATTTGATCTTCCTACAGTGACCTAAAGTATATATTCAGAACTGAGCAACATTTACAAGGAATGGGAAAAGCTCCTGTTATACCTCAAGACCACAGAAAACTCCTTTCAAATACAGATACATTAATGACTTAAACTGCTCAAAAAGTTGCTTTAACTGCTTGGGGTTTCTAAATTATAATATGAATGACTCCATAAAAGAACATTTCCAATAGGATGTTATTCCTTGGTTATTGTGAGGACTTCTCAGCTTCCTTCCTGCACTCTACAAGATCTCATGATTAAAGTTGGGTGGTTGACCTGGAAAATGCTGCCTCATGTGATAAGACATTAAATTTCAAAAAAGACACAATAGCTAAGCACACAAGCCTTCTTTCAAAAAACACAAAGAACACAGAACTCATTTTGAATAGGCTTTATTGCTGCATTAATAGTTGAAATGCAGAGCAGTTGAGGGAGCAAAGCTCTCTTTTCCTCATTTGAACTCATTCAACTGGCACAGGATTCCTTTCCCACTCTCCCAATCCCTTGGGTCCCTACAAATCAAGATCAAAACAGGACCCAGCTGTCTCAGCTGGTTGTTCAAGCCCATTCAATTACAGCTGGAAGGTGGAATATTTCCTGCCAAAACTTTCCTCTGGGATACTTATTCATGTGAACAAAGCACACATACTGATCAGGTACTGCTGAGTACCAGCCGTGTTAAATGGACTTCCTACACTGTGAACTAAGTGCTTAAAGTAGTTGCAGCTTTAATTAAGCACTAGCAAATGAATTAACACCCAAAAAAACATTAACAGAAAAGAAGCCATAATGACGTAGTTGTCCTCACCACCAATGAGGATGAGACCTGCAATCAGATTCTATAATCAAGGTATAAATTATAAATATCCAACTGACTATGATAAGCTTGTGCTAAGCGCACACAAGATGAGGAGCTACCAGAGAACACACAGATGCAGAGCAGTTGTGTTAAATTTGGGGAATATTTCTCTGAACTTCAAAAATTTTGTCACTTCTATGTTTGTTAGCCTTTTGTCACAGGATTTAAAAATATCTACAGATAAAATATATCCAGTCACACCTGCTCCAGAGTCAAGTCATCAGAATGTCACCTCTGCCTGTGAACATACAAGAGAATACTATCCAACACCACCAGCTAAGCAACAACAACATGTGAAAGAGTAAGTCCAGTTGTTTGAGTCAAAATGAAAGGGGAAAATTCAATCCTTAACACTTTACTCCTGCCCACAGACTGCTCTGAGCACTCACAGTGGTGGAGTGCTCTTACAAACATTCTTCAATCTACTTTTATTTTAGTAGTGAAAAAGAATTCTTGAAGGAGAGAAAAAACAGAATATTAGGAAGAAATTCTTTACAGAAAGGGTAATCAGGCATTGGAATGGGCTGCCAGGGAAGTAAGTGGTGGATTCTCCATCCCAGGAGGGTTTTAAGATGAGACTTAGTGCCATGGTCTAGCAACCCGCGTGGTGGTGCATCAGGGGTTGGACTTGACGATCTCAGAGGTCTTTTCCAACTCAGCTGATTCTGATTCTTCTTGCTTCCATCAGCAGGTCAGACAAGTCCTCTAACTCACTAGTCTTTTACCTCTGGATTGTGAGCACTTTGAGGCTTGAGAAGTTCAAGAGTAACAGAGAGAAACAAATGGGTAACACAAACTTAAATGTTCTGTACAGAAGTCCACAATTCCAGTAGAAATTTGTTTTAAGTCCAAAAGGTAGAAAATTAGTGTTAAGGGATTCCAAATATTGTTTATATTGCCCCTATAAACAAAATGTTTTCCAAAACTCTAATCATTCAATTTACTGTTGTTACTTTAATATTTCTCAACTATAAAGCCTCTGTTAAAATACATGACTTTGCAAAACATTGCAGTTTTCCCCCACACTCATTCAATACTTTAACCTCACAATGCTTTGCTAATGCATATTGGTAACAACTGTAGCACATCAGAAAAAACAATGCCACTCCTGACAACAGCATAAGTATTTAGTGCAGTGTCTCCAGGGGTCAGAGCTGCTTCTTCTATGGAAGCTGGTAACAGGACATGCACCAACTATCTTTCTAAAATGCTCAGAATCATAACAGAAACCCCCAACAAACACCAAACAGATCAGGAAATAAAAATAATGAAGTCACAATTTTGTTCAAACTGTCTACACCCTATTCACTGATACCAGACAAATCCTGTAATTAAGTTGTGATACATGACTATATACAACATTTTTGTCCTAAAAACTAAAACAAACCAAGAGCATTTGAAATAAGTATGTTCAAAAATATGGCCCTTACAGATGTGTGCTGACATTAATACTCAATTACAGTTTAAACATCATCTATATTAACCAAAACATCCCATGCTTTCTTTGTGTCTAGTAGCCATTTTCTTTTACAATTTCCTCTTTGAATACTGATTAGCTTCATTAGCTTTTATGCTAATGAAGATATGTGAGCAAATAAAAGCTGTGCAACACAGGGAATCAAGCTCAGAAGACTCAGTTTTGCATTGATCTGTCAATGTTTCTTTGTCAGAACTAGTAAATAGCAGTTACCTATGTCTAAGAGCTGTTCCACACTATCCCAAAAGAACACCAACGTAGCATCCTGTGACTCCGGATTTGCACCGATTCCCATGATGAAACCTCTTCTACTGCAATCTGCTCTATAACACAATTCTCCAATGTTCCTGTTACGATGCCTAAATGACCTTCAAGCAATACAAGTTGTGCACAGTGGCCATAACATTTGCTTGCTTGATGAATACGATTTTAATAAATTGAGAGAATATAGGATTATTAATAAAGGAAATCAGAATTAAGCACATTATGTTTGGTACCTCATTTCCATTACACTTAGTACCTCAACAACATAGCCCTTTAAAAAGCCTCAGAATGATTCAACATTTGAAATGATAATTTATGCACATATAACACCCAGTAAGAAGCAAAAATGATTCATTAGCTCTGCAGCAGACAAAAAAAAAATCAAATTAGTTACATAGCTCTGAGTAAATAACAGCTGCAGCCTTTTAAGAAATGGTCAGCTGGTGTTAAAATTAGAGATGAATGCTGCTCCTGCAGATGATAATGGGCATTACTCTTCAAAAGCTCCAAACACCAGCTATTGGATGAGCAGTGAAACAGAATTCAGAAAGCAAAGCACTTTCATTCCTGTTGCAGCTCCTGTAAGACTCGACATATTCCTCTTGTTTACTGTTGAACAACTCTTTTTAACCATCTCCCAGCTTTCGTTTTTAGTTGTAAAGTTAAAAAGGGTCATGACAACAACCTGTTTACTACAGGTGCAGAAGCATTACTGCCCAGTTACAATTTAACAACTTAATTTCCTGTAAAATGTGTAAAAATTACTCCAACCATGTAGTTATATCTCCAAAACATTTTAACAAACACCTTTATGAATGGCATGATTTCGTTCTAATGTCAATGATGACTTTAATCTGTAGTCCACATATTACAGTTTCTTTTATGCTGACACACTGAGCATGCCCACAGCTGGATCCTCAGTTCTTCAACATGGACACCAAAAGCTCACTAAAACTGTTCACCTGAGAGATTCAACTAACATCAGTATTCTCTAACATAGATGAGAAAGGGATGAAGTTCAGCAACTAGATCATACTATCAGTATCATATGATCAGTGCTTCCATTTTTCAGTCAATGTAAAGTGTGTATCCATTTTCCAACCATTATCTGATCATGAAATCCAGTTATCAGTGAATGGGGAACACAAGCTCACCTACAGCTTCGCCCTGAAGATTTTACAGTTATACCAGAAATCTTGAGATTCTACTTCTGAAAAAATCACCCATGTCTAATGTAATATATGAAGAAAGGCCTCATAACTTTAAATAAAATTTGAGATAGCCTCAGGAATTCATGTTCTAACTTTGTTCTCTTGCACTTACTTTGCTTTACATGACTAAACAGACCCAATGTCTGCACACAGCTGAATGTCTCAAACTAGTTCAAGCACAAATTAACATTAATATAACACAAATTAAATAACACCAAAATAGCACAAAACAAAACAGTCTTAATGTCAAATAAAAGGCCAAGGTGCAAGAACAATGAGTCAGCAGTTTAACTCATTTCCTTCCCAAAATGCAGCACCTTACCTACAAAGCAGAGAAACAAGGAGGGAGGATGAGCTAATAAAAATGGCACAAGGCTATTAAACACATGGGAACCGTTCCCTGCCTCAGTAAGTGCCAGAGCCGCAATGCTATAAAAGACCAAGCAGAAAAAACCCTCTTGCCCACCCTTTGCCACTCTTTCCAAGGCTCTTCTCCTGACCTCCAAAATTCATACAACAGCAATGCCTAAGGGACAAAGTACTTCCCACAAGAGCCTGCAGTACAACCTATACTACCTTTGCCCTTCTGGTACCTATCATAGTTATTTTTGTAAGAAGCCACACATAAAGACAGTTGCACGTGGAATTAAGGACTGAAACAGCACAACATTACATTTTCAGCAGTTCTGAGTAACCATCACATCACTTCCAAGTGCAACAGCTTAGAGCTTCTTCTAGGAGACAGAAAACTGCACAGCCTCCAGCCACCTCCACCTTGTATTTTAAACTTTGATTCAACTGATGACTGCAAACAATGAAAGACAATCCTTCCCTCCCTTTGCAAATATCAAACACACATCACCTGAGACTGGAACATTTATAAGGCGAGCTGACCAGTTGCCTTAGAGCAAAATCAAGTATAAAGTGTGTGTGACAGCACATATACTTACAGAATAGGCTGACACAAGCAAACAAAACCAAGTATTCCTGGAGGAAATGGGCTTGGCTACCTTTGACAACAAAGAGCTAGTGGAGGGGAAACAGAGCCATTCCAAAGAAGTGAAAAGCAGAAAGGAAAACTTCCTGAATATCTCCCTGCACAAGGACTAGGAGGCCAATTATTTTTATAGAATGAAAAACATTCAAATGTATGTAACAGTTGCAAAGCTTCAAAATATTGTTATCTCAAACAGACTTAAATAAAACACCAAGGTAACATTAGGTAGATTTATCAAAAGTTCACAAATACTGCTCTTTCAACCTTCAAAGTAGTTAATATCTATGATAACTTAGTAAATTACCACACAAAATCCTGTAATTTAAAATTTTTAAATGGTAAAAAATTCAGTTAAGAATATCCTGAAGTAGCAGATTATAGTACATTCTGAGTAGTATATATGAATATAGTATTTTATTTCAAGCACTTCTTTTAAATCAAAAATTTCTCAGTAGTTCCAGTAAAAAAAATTACATGCACATTATACATTTCCTCTCTAATGTCTCCCTCTCCCTCTAACAGCTTTTTTACCTTACTTGATCTGCACAGGGTGATGAACATTAAAATACTAATTCCTTTTCATACTAGTATTACAAACATTTAGTAGAATCTCTGTCAAGCATGTGCATCTTTAAGAGCTTCTTTAATACTCATCTGTTTTTCTACTATGTACTGTATCAACTTTATTCATTTCTAGAATTCGGGCATTAGAATATATACTTATTACAATATCAAGGTTGTATACCAAAACAGAATTGACTTCACAGTTAAAATGCCTGATGAATTATTTTTATACATATGCAGAAAGGCTGGAGACAAAATACCACAAGCACATCACAGTTTGATCTGATAATGTAATTTTTTTCATAAAATATTACTCTGACTTTAGTAATGTCCTGATTTTGAAAACTTTCTGAAGTCAGAGTCTTTACACATTTTCTAGTGGCCTTTACAACAGATATCAAAAACACAACAATGAAATTAAAAAAAAAAAAAACAAAACCAAACCCTAACATATACAATATACTCAACAGCTAACCCAGTATTAAATCACAGAGATAATTTATTTGATGTTTCCACCTACTGAGCAAAGAACAATCTTAATTGTCCCTGGGAACAAAGAGTTTAAAACATTTCTGGATGGTATCAGACATCTGTGGAGCTGTGCCTTAAAATTTTAACCAAGACCAAGTACCAAAGCATGTAGATGGCTTTTTTTAATACACAAATATGTATGTGTGCATCTGTGTGCATAATTGTGTCAAAATACACACCTACACACATATGCATATATGTATGACTAGAGTATACCTATATTTACATAGAATTATATGAATCATTGAATAAAATGAATTTAAATACAACCTACAAATTCTGCAGGTTCCTAGTCCTATGATTTCATTAAGAGCTGTGTGTTGCATAATTAGGTACAACTTTACTGCACAAGTTCTGGCACTACCTACATATTTACACAAGTTAGGAAGAATGTTTCCAACATGAACACATCCTTCACTTGATTGGTGAATATAATTTTTAGTATTTACTTTCCAAGGCACTTAATTTGAAGAAAATAAAAACTCAAAAGTATTAAAACATTAACACCAATAAATAGTGTCTAATATTGGAAACATGCTTGATTCCAAGTAATCTCACATACTCTGCTCCTTAACATAATATGAATAGGAAATGTTTCCTTCTGGAAAATAAATCCTGCAGCCTTAGTTATGCTGGTAAATCAGCTGAAGCCATTCATTCAATGGAGTCCATTTACTCAAAGAAAGCAAGTGGCTTTTCTCATTAACAAGCAGAAATAAAATAAACTCAATTCCTTGCTAACCATATATAGTTTATTATGTATCCTATATAGTACTGATTACTTGCATTGCTGCATCCCATTCCACCAACAGGGTAATCCTCAATGCTAAGCCTAAAAGGAAAATTACCTGCTTTCTTAAGGAACACCTATTCATATTGAATGCTTTAAAGCAAATTACAAAATTGCTGACCATTTTCGGTCACCTTTTTTAAACTAATCACAAAACCAAAAAATCAGCTTCTTTGAACAGAATGCTAGGGCCACATAGTATTTACAGCATCTAGGAATAAACTTTTATTAAACATCTTGCACTTTTAGAAATTGCTACTGTGTAAGTGTTGTGATGAAAACTCTGCTCACACTGCTAGAGTTTCGCATTTTCTACAATGTCACATCTTCCACTCGGATGCACTGTGTAGGGGTACTTTTAAACCAGCATTATTTTCACCTTGAGGTGCTTGTACTACTTTAAATTGAGCAGGTGAGGTAAGGTTCCATAGTGCAGGCATGAATAATCAAAGCCAAAGGCAATTTCTCAAACTCCATTTGAAAAAGAAGTTTTCTTTCATCCTTCACTACTGCACAAATGCAACACTCACTTCATTTGAGTGTTGATAAAATTTAGCTTAAAAACAAAGATGCAAAGCTTGCACTAAAGTTACAAAGGTATTTCAGGTCTTCAGCCCACCTAAGGCCGTATGAATATCATGCTATGAACGGCAAAACACAAAGGTGCATTTAACAGCTTTATTAATACACATAGTCAACATCCCCTCAGTGTCTTGATCCAAAATATTCTGCTCTACTAAATACAAAACATTTTAACCCAAAATGTTTCTCATTTCTCAGTTTCAGGCACCTCCCGTTTACGCTCTTTTCCTCACAATTCAAATGTTACTTGAGCATATACATGAATAAGCCGTTATTTTCAGATTGTGTGGTTATAATCTTTAAACCTCTCACTCACGTAGTATATTGGATCAGATCAGTGAATCTGTTTTAGGAATTTAGCTCAAGTTTCATGCCATGTATAGCCAAGAACCTTTTGCTGTTTGCTCAGCCTGCTCTCTACCCCCACATCAATGGTTTATGAACATCTTCTGCAAAATTGCTACAGATAGTCACTCTGTCCTGCCAAAGAATGATTTCTCTTTCCTCCATCAGAATTTACATTACTTCACTCCTTTCATTGACTTCCACTCAACCGGCAACTTCTATGAGGAAAAAAGACGTTTCCTCTTTGGCTACAGATTAAATGTTTTGATGTAATCAAATTTTAGTAATTATTTCTGATATACATGTGAAGAAAAGAAATGTACAGCTCCACCTTTTCTCAAGCTGCTATGACTTTTTAATGCTGTAAAATGTTGGGGTGGTTCACAGCAATTAAAAGGCATGATAAATACAGTGTAGATAATAATTCTTGCTGTCCAAAGAAGCCATTTCAACAGGACGGTATAGATTGGAACAAAGTATTCTTATATACCATTTTTTTCTCACTAACTAGCAACTCCTTAAATAACCTTGAAGAAGATGGGAAAGGACAAGACCCGGAGGAGAGAGAGGTACTGTTCTGGAGTTTGGGTGTTCCCACACTCCCCCACTTGTACAGTATTATTGCAACCAAGTTCAAGTACTGTGCATTAGTAACTCATTAGAGGGGAAGAAAAGGAAAAAACCAAACAAAAAAACCCCACCAAACCAAAACAGAACAATAAATTGCTTCAGTTTAAACAGTGGGCCAGATCTCCAGCTGACATAAAACAGCTCAGTTTCATCCATTTCCAAGTCTCACAAGGTTCATGCTCAGTGATCTCCTTTAAAGGTCACTATGGTCAATGTGGGGTTTTTTTCCTTTTTGTTGGGTTACATTTAACTCCTTGTATGAAAACACAGTATATTTCACGATTAAATTAAGCTAGTCTTAAATTCTCTGAAGTATTTTACACAAAGAACAGCTAATGCTCCGCAGCTTTAAGCTATGCTGGAAGACAGAAGTTCATTTAGCTATTTTGTCACCTAGAACTGCAGAGAATCAAACATGATTTTTTGCACTTTATTCCCTCCGCTGTCTTTAGATCTTGCACAGATGACTGCATAAAAACATAGGTCAAGTGAGATGTTATGCGAACATCCCTACTCTTTGCTGTGAAGCAAGTTCAAAAAAGAAATGGTCCCACTCAAAAAAAGTCTGGACTACTTTTCTAGTTAAATGTCATGGGCACTCTCAAATGACCCAAGCAGGTTAGCAAAGCCAGCCACATTCCCACCTCTGGCCCAGATAACCAGTCATCATAAATCCCTTTGCAAGCAACATGCTTCTTCCCCATATTTATTACTGATGACAACAGAAATTATTACATCACAGAATGCTCTTGAGGCTTCAAGCAGGGAAGGAAATGAAGTGAATTCAGTCCAGATCCTGCAAAGTCATTTTCAATCATCTTTCAACTATTTTTTTCAATCCTACTGCTACTCATCCCAAAAGTCACTATGTACTTGCCTCTAGTAGAGAGAGAAATATTTATGGGAATGGAATTTAAATAAAAAAGATAGTGAAACTCCTATTATATCAACTTTCCCCAGACTTCTGCGCCTCATATTGCTATGCCAATTTGTCTTAGCTGGTACCGCCTCCTTCCCCTCTTTTTTCAAGCCTCCATACAACTTGCCAAGTGATACAGGTCCTTAGTGGGCTTTGTAGGTATGTTCTAACAACCTAAACTGAGGAACACTGCTACAGCTATCCACATCTCGCTCAACAGCTGGGGATGGGTCATGACACATGATAGTGCCACAAAAGCATGGGTTCCTGGGCAGGCTCAGCAACCCCAGTACTGCACAGCTCCCAGGCTGTACACACCCAGTGAGGAGACAGCCACAAGCACTACTGGAGAGTTGTTGCCCAGAGCACAGGAGTCAAGACCTACACACTTCAAGGGTATCAATACTTTGGGGTGCGGACCTCAACATTCCTGTCCCTTCTTCCTCATCCTGGCTGGTTTTCAAGCCACCCTTTCTCTTGCCATTAAGGTGTTCCTCCGGCTGGAAATACTAGTAGTTTGCCTTCTGGTTTCCACAGTAATTGCCTGTCACAAAGCCTGTCAGGTCAGGGTTACACCACGCACACTCTCCACAAGACCAGGAGATATGTTCTTGAAACATTTTATCCTTCCTTTGCCCTTTTATCTTACGGATACATTTATTTCCAAAACTTATAAATTAAAAAGGCATAGCAATAACTTCCTGTGCAAGCAAGAAAGCAAACACATTCTGATAAAATGTGTCTTTCCCTAGTTTTATTTAGCACGCTAATAAACTCCGTTCAAGTACTTTAAACTGGAAAGGGGGAAGGGGGAGCAAATATGCATCTATACACCCATCTTCCCATAAGTTCAAAAACATTTTTAATAAAAAAACTGGCACCCAAAAATGTTACTACTGTACCTAAAAGTCACAGAAGAGCAGGTCCCAACCAAAAATAATTAGAAACTCCCATATTCAAGACAAGATGTAAGCTACTCTTGATCAAGAATGAGAGCGCAGACTTATTTAAATCAATTTAAATGTGCCGAGTTCTCAGAAAGGATGAAAAAACCAAACAAAAATATCCTTACTTTCTACAACCACAAGGGTTTGTATAGCTGAAGCAGCTCACAGAACAACAAGCAAGAAGTCCTATATGCCCCCATGCACCTCTTACCTTCTAAAGCCTCCAAATGCAGCATGCACATGCTACATTTCTCTTTTCTTCGTGCGTTTGTATTTGACACTATTAACTTTCTTTTTGTTTCAAGTGACCTACATTGCCAAATTTTCACCCCCAAATTCCTATCAATGATATTACTATTTATTATTAGATATTTTTTTACAGCAGAGGCCCCACCTCAAAAAACTGTTAGCTATTTTGTTCCCATGTTGCGAAAAGCATCACCTTTTTCAAGTCAAAACACAACGTGGTCCTGAATCAAAGACAATATTCCGCAAATACAAAGTTATCACCAAAAGCAAGCAGAGAACGAAACTGGTTTCAGCCACAGGATTTCCTGTGGTTGTATGGTTACTCTTCAGTCACATAATCAATTTAATGTGACTTCCTACGACAATGTGGGAGGAAACCACGAGGAACTTACTCATTTGTCAACCAGTAGTGAAAAAATTTGACAACTCTCAGTGATTTCATAGGACAGAAACAATCCACGAATTTCTACAAAGAAAGCTCAGGTGTAGTGAAAGCGGAAAACCACAGAGATTAGAAGAAGAATTGCAGATGAGCAATGACTGTGCATTAATGCAGCAACTGTGCTTTATTTATGCCATAAGTAACTTCTGCAGGCCATGAGGTGTAACATCAGGCATCTCTCAGATAGGTAAGAATGTACTTAAAATAAGTAGAAATTAGATAATCCATACACTTTTAACCTGAAGATCTGATTTGATCTATACAAATAGTAAAGTAATACCAGTTGGTATCAAATTAGCAGCATACATAAAATAGCCATAAAAATATATTCTTTGTGGGTTCACTGAAAAGTTACGAAAACCAAGACTTCAAATTAAAGACAAATCAATACCAATACACTGCAGGTATCTCTGCACTGTTCTCAATCACCACATAAGGCAAAAAGGTATAAAGCAAACAGAAGAAGTAGGAGGGAGAAGAGGAGGAAACAGAATATGGAAATGTTTTCCAGCAATCACATCTATTAATATACAACCTACACAAGGCTGCAAATAGGGAGCTGAAAAGACCAAAAGTTGAAGACATTTTGAGTAGCTACAAGTATCTTAAACACAATGTAAGAGTAGCATTTACATACTTGGATACAAAAATTGCTGTGTTACTAAAACCTAATTTTAGCAAAATCAATAAACAAGTCTCTAGTAGAAATGACCTTGGATTGGCTTTTTCTACTTTCTCCATAAAACACACACTACTAGTCATCCAAATAAACATCAGCACCTTAACTGTTGCAACAATATTCCTCCTACTAAACTCATACTACTTACTGCCTTTCAGAAATAAGAATCTTGAAATAAACAGCAAACAAGCTATTTTGCTTACAGTAAGTGAAGAGTTAAAATAGTTCTGCCTCTGTAAATCACCAAGTAAACCAGCCTAAACAGTCCCATTTAATTTCACAGCTCATTACCTGGAATAGACAGTTAAAGCCCATACCAGATGCATTCCTTACAACACTTTCAAGTGTATTTTAAAATCCCCACTCGATTTCAGTGTGACATATGTGGTATCTGTGTACTTTCATTTTTTTCTTCTTGTGGAGAGTATCTTTAGGTTTACCTTTTGTCCTGTTAGCTATCACCCAGAGAAAACCTGTTAGTACAGATACTTGTGGTTTTCAAATGACACTGACAACAGAAACAGGGCTAAGCGAAGATAACATGTAACCATCATTTCTGGTCAGGGATTTACTTATGCTAACTATGTAATGACAATACCTACACCTCACCTGCAGCATTGTCCTTCACAACATTCCTCTGAAAGAACATGAAATGTCTAACACAAGACATTTTATCTAAATCAAGACTAGATGACACTGATCTTATATGAGGTTACAGTGCTTGCTCTAATTCACTAAAATTCATTAACAGGCTCCAAAAGAAGCCCTTACCCAGCTTTCCTTTGGCAAAAACTTTAACAGATACAATAAGGAACTTCAGAAAACAAGAGGCAGAAAGAAATCACTAACAATCCCTCACTGGAACAGAAATGTGCTGAACAATCTAATCCTAACAGAGTTTTGCCATTTCTAACTTCTATAATTCAAAGAAAATGAAAAGGATGAGCAAAACCTCCATAACGACCAAGAAGAAGCAAGAATGAAATATAATCTATCTACTGGTAAAGATTCTTTTACACCATTTAAGAATGCATGCAAGACTTCACATCCTCTACTGGATTATACTGTAACTATCCCGCCAAATGCAAGTAAATCCTTCAGAGCAGCCCATATGCATATCCAAACTATTGCATTCTCTTATCAGCTCAGGTCTCTGCTGAATGTCATCTAGCTACCATGAAAAATCAACTTTGTAAATTGAATTCTGTCAATTGGAATACAGATTTCACTTTGAATAGGACTATGTATAAGTAAAGACACATCAGTGTCTTGGAACAACTTTCCTTTTTGCTCCACTCCAAACTGTCTTCTTCCTGAATTCTCTATTACAGTTGTTTTCCTAGTTCAATCAAACTTCTACTGCTGTCTACCTTGCCCTTTTGGATCATTAATAGAGAAAGTATCTGGAATTTATCCATTTTCAATACAGTTTCTGGATAATAGCTAAAAACTTGCTCTTAATCACAATTACAGAGCTTGTCTTAGCCCAAAGTCAAACAGCAGTAGGAGCTTTGACCCAGATTCAGGAAAGCATGTGGTTAAGTACATCCTTACACTCAGGAAAGCACTTCATGATGTGAATAAAGGCAGCCACTGATTACTGCTCATTTACACCTTTCTTGAACCAATTTCTTTTAATTTATAGCTTGGGAACTTTTCTTCCTCTTCCCTCTGACCACAAATCCAACCAATCCAGAAGAAAACGATCTCTTCAATTTCTACATTAAGAGTATACAAGAATATCTAAAGATGGCTCTGTGCCAGAAACTACACTTGACAGCTGTTTCAGACCACGGCATAACTAGCACATTTTCGATGCCTAGTGTTGACAGGGATTACTTAAAAACAACTGTACTGGAAGAAATTGTTCTGCAGGCTATTCCTCAGCAGGGTTTCCATGAACACTGTAGTTGTCAGAGCAAGTGCTAATTTCTATTTCAAAACAATGATTCTAGTAAGTACAGGAAATTCTTTTTTATAATTCACAATTGCAGAACACTTCTTTATCTCCTCAGACCAATGGTGGAAAGGTAATTCCAGCTTTCCAAGCATATAAATTTTGCATTGACCATAAAGTCAAGATCACTAACTAGTGTACAAGGCTACAAGCTTTTTACCTCTATTTTCAGCATTTCCTCATTTAAAATAGATAAATCTTAAAAGTCAATTATTGAGCAGAAGGAGGATTTTGTGGTTGTTGTTGCTTTATAGTCTACATACTTTGCTCCCAATGAAAGAAGACTGACTTCTACCACAGCCATTGCAAGCTAATTGTGCTTAATTTGTGGGCAAACTAGTAACAGACTTCACGAGCCAAAAATCATGCCTAAAGGAATTAAATACAGCAGACATACTTTACAGAAAAAAAAGGGAAATGGTCCAATAGTTACTTAACACCTATCAGAACCATCCTTTGGTCTCAAATTGACCAAATGAAAAGATTCCTCATAGGCCTGAAACACAGAAAGCTAATGAAAAACCCACACAGAGTGCTAAATTTAAAGCTATTTCTGTACCATAAATACACTAGATTAGAAGAAACTACATACAGCTGAGTAACAGTCAGGGAAACAGTCTGACAAACATGGAAATGGTCTTAAAGGTAGTATGGTTGGCTTACCATTTCATCTATCACTGCTGTTTACCAGCAGGATACTACAAAAAAGGGACACAGAAAATGAAAACGCCTCTGTACCTAATGACCACTCAGATTCATAATAATCAGGTGCTGCTTAGGCTAGACAAAAGACAGCCTCTAAAGACTACCAGTTATATTGCCTGACACATCCAATGCATAGCAAATGAGCCGTACAAATGCCGGTTCTGCCACCAGCAGGAATCAGACAGGTGCACTTGAGAATGTAACCGGATATAACAAGGCGGTTCAAGCATCAGTAGCTGCGGAAGTCTCATCTCCAGGACCACTCTGTGGCTGCAGAAATGGAGGTGACAGTGGCAGATTGAACCGGTAGGTGCACAAGGGACAGTGTTTGGTGATTACCACCATTGGTTAAATTGCACCTGAAGAACAGTTGTTACCTCCTTTGAGAAAAGGACAGCAAAATGAAGAGAACAGCAAAATAGCCTGGACTCAACAAAAACCTTTGGACCTTTGATTCCCCAACAGACTATTAATTTTCAACTAGAACTGGAAAACACTGTAAGGAAAGGAGCGGGGGGCGGTGGGGTGGGAAACAAACCCTACATTTGTTTGAATTAATAAGATCAATTTTGGTTATAATTCTACATCCCCTTAAAATTCAATGGTTTTATTGCACTGTGGGACAGAAAACAGGGTTGTGTGGCAATGCGGATAATTTAACACCAGCTAATTTCAGTGCTAGTCATCTTGACCTACACTCTTCTACTTGCCTAATTAGAAATTTATGAAGGGATCATTAATCCAATGTAACAAAACCAAGTTTAACCCTGACTCTTGGCCACTTCTTACCATTTTCTCCTATTAAAGAAGCATTAGTGCCCGTATGGAGATGCCAGGAGCAGGGGCAATGCCTGGCCCCTCAGCCACAATGGTGGTGGCTGCTGGAGGGGAAGAAAGCTTAAGGAAGGGCAAAATGACTCAGAGACAGAGAGGAGTGAGGAAAAAAAAGAGAGAGAAACGGCCCTGCAAACACCTGGGTCAGGGAAAGAGAAGGGGAGGAAGTGCTGCAGATACTGGAGCAGGGATTGCCCTGCAGCCACCAGGGAGGAGACCATGGTGGGCCCTTTCTAATATATACAGCAAATACAAGAAAGCAGAAAAAAAGGCTTTGCCGTACTGAAATGTAATATATGCATCCATCACAATACACAAACAGGATCTGTGAGAGAAAGCCCAGCCATTTGTGTGTCTTTATTGGCCATACATTAGCATTACCTTTTATTTAGCAAATAGGGTCAGTGGGCAAGCACTTCAGTTTCATTTACATTAGGCTCACCAAACATCATACCACCATCAAAACACCCTTTTTAGTCTCTGGAAACAGCCATTCATTCAATATTATCTATTGATGCTGTGGGCCAGGCTTCCAAAACCAAAGACATCCATTAAGGTACTTAAAACCAAACCAAGTAAATGAAACCCCAAACACTTAATTAGTTCCTATCTGGATCCCTACCATCAAATTCCACTTGGCTGCAACTTGTTTATGGAAAGCTGTGCCACCAGCATCCCATTCGCAATGCAAGAGTAACTTCAGAAACCAAATTAAGCATGGTCACGCCTTCTTGAAAAGGAAACTGCTAAGAAACATGGAACATTTTGAGTTATGCTTCACCACTATGGAATAGCTTTTATGAATTAAAAGTAACACACATTTTTTATTCACTATTTAATTTCCAAAACTAAAATGTATTCGTAAGTGTTCCAGATTTTAATTAATAAAAATTTGTACAAATTTTTTCATTGTAAACCTTCAGAAATAATAAAACAAGACACAAGAAAATCCAGTGAATAATCTGTCTTGCAAAAAAGACTCACACCAAGCAGGTACACATTTACACAGCTCTCATTGTCTGTACATATGACAGACTTCCTGTGCATAAGAATATATATATATTTTGTTTACTTGCATTTTTTAAAAATGTATATCTGTATTTTAAAAGTTTGCAAATCCTAGTTTACCTGAATGGACAGCAGATCAGCAGCAGTTTTTAAATAAACTCTTATTTAATAACACATTTTTTTACAATAAAATACTTTCATACTGGACCATGCTTTGTTCCCACACAACTATCCATCTAACTGTAAATGCTCAAAAGATTTCTAAAAAACAAAAATCAGTTTGTACAACTGTTTCATTAGAAAGTGGCTACACATAACAGAAAAGACATTTGTCTTTTGTTAAAGCAGCTAGAAAACAATTATCTTAAATACGACTTAAAAATTCAATTTAATTAATAAACTTTGCATGATATTGTAGTTGTATCTGAGCACTCAGAATGACTTTTTGTAAATATTATGAATTGAGCCATGACTCAGTGTTTGCCTAAACTCAGTTTTGTCCAAGTCCACTAAAGTTGCATGTAGACACAAGAGCTGGAATAAACTGCATTAAAAAAATTGTACACCACCTCTTTTCCACCACATGCCAATTGACATTTTCATTATTTTATGAAACCTTCATTTCTTTAGAGTTGAAATAATCAAATTTTATAGCTGCTCCTTAGAGCAATATTTTGTTTGTAAAATATCAACACAGACATTCTTAGCTCATCACTTAGTTACAACTGCATGAGATCAACAGTGAAGAGAGGCTGCAATTTGCCATTTCTTCTTCTATGCTTACTTCAGGAGCAGTCAAAAGTGGATGAATACCTCAGACAGCTCTTTGCTAACAGCAAAATACAGAAGGAGGATTTTGCTCTCATTCTAAAAACCAGAAATGTTCAACTTCAAGGATTCTTTTCAGTACAAACTTTACTGTTTCTGCACAAACAAAGATCAGTTAAGAAGTTCACAACAGTCAAAAACATTGACTTGATCTGAATACAACAGATGACACCAACCCTGTAAAAGAAATGCCAAGGCATTTGAACCATTTCAAATTGCTTTGGGATTCTGTAACTGTTCCACTTCTCACATTTTCACCTTCAATGGGCTCAAAGCCAGAAAAAAAACCCAAAACCCACAATCAAAATACAGATAAACTAAATACCTTCACTCGAGGTGGTAAGCATGGGTGAATTTGTAGGTTAGAGCCTTCTCACAGAACTAAGCAGGCAGCAACATTGCACAACATTTCATATAAACCTCTGATTAGAAGGTAAGTATTGCACTGGTTAACATAATTCAAACAGCTCTTGACAGCTCTGATGCACCACACAGGCTTAGCCCTTTCATATGCACAGTTTAGTTCCCCTCCAGACACAGGGAACAGAGGCCATGACCTGACCTCTCTTGTCTCTCTCAGCATCGCTCAGTGGAAACTCCACAGATTCACTAGTTCTACAGACCCTTAGTACCTCCAAGGCTATCAAAAGAGAAAGGTGTGATAGAGATCCAGACTAAATTCTTCGTTTATGCCTTTCAATCCTAAACATCGTATTTCACGTACATTTTCCAAAGCCCATCACATACCACATCTAAGGAAGCCTCAGAACTTCTGAGAAGCACATTATCAACTGCTGCCCACATTTTGCAACTGAAGAACAGAGACAGCAAGTATCAGAAATTCAACTGGAATCAAACACGATGACTGACACTGGCACAAAACTGTAGAAAATAAAATACATGGCTGTGCCAATTATTTTCTCTTTTCGGTAACCTTGATATGGCAAACTTACACCATGAAAATTCTTTCTTTCAAAGACCACCATTAAGAAAATCCTGTAGACAATTTCCCCATACCCTGAAAAGCTATTGCCTGACTGAACCGACGTATTGCTTTTCCAGGTTCCAGACTAATTCTAGGGAAGTAGTCAGAAAATATGATCAGAAAAAAATCATATTCATTTGCCAATAAATTTTGTCTTGAGTTTCCCTAGCTAGATCTGTGTTATTCTGCACAAACTAGAAGGGTTCAGCCACTTTTTTGCTGCCTATGTAATTGCACCATTACTACCTGTATCCCTCCCAGGTATAGCACTACCTCTGCACTGAATACAGACGGACTGCCAGGAACTTTATGGCTTGAGTATCCAACACTGCCATTAACGCACTATAATTTTAAGTGTGCTTAAAAGAAAGCTCTTACCAAAAGAGATCTCAGTTTTAGTGCAAGGTGTAAAAACTTCCAATCTTAGGGTCCAAAAAAGAAAACAGTAATGAATCAGGGGCAAGGAAACCTTCAAGTAAGTCAGTGCTGATGAAGACTGGCATGGGAGCCCTGTTTAAGGCATAACCTGCATACTGTTTCTGTCTTTTCTCCAATCAGCATGGGCATAAGGATTAAGTATTTTGCCACTGTTGAAGGTACTCTGTGGTGCCTCTGTTGAAGGCTTTCTTTCTCTGGTCTGCAGTCTGTGACTGAACAAGAGAGCAGGGCGAGGAGTGCACCCAGCAAGACAGTGAAGAAGGGATCACAATGCCCACATCTCCGCCAAAAGGAAGTATTTTCCCATAGCAGGTAAGTATGATGACAGTGGTGCAGCTTTAAATATTCTTGTGATTAAATGAAAAGCAGCTTGGTTTGGTTTCGGTCTGTAGCAGTGAGATTTTAAAAGAGGAAAGTATAAAAAGCAACACTTCGGATTTTGGAAAGACAATCGTGTTATGCTGCTTCTTAATTTAAGTTTTGGAAAAGTATGTTCCTACTACAAAGCCTACCACTGGAGAAGGAAAACACAGCGCTCTTTTCCCAAAAATGGTGAAGCAGAAGTGATACAGAATGTCTTTTATCTACAGGCCTGGATGCTGTCTTGCAGCCACAAGTGACTGGAGCTGGAACTGAAACACTGGCTTCCTTCCCTACTAGCTGAGGTACATTTAAACACAAACATCACGCAGCTGTAGCTTCCCTAGAGCCACCTCTCCCTCAAATGGGCAACAAAAAAAGTACTTTGAACTATGGCTTTAGAGTTACCTTTGGGTATTCAAAGATACAGGAGCATCAACTGCAGAATGTTGAGAAGGCAAACTGACAACTGCACTACACAAAAGCCAACCTCCTAAAGGTTGAGAAAGAACAAGACAGAAAGCCTCTACTTCCGGCAGACAGGATCCCTCTCCGAATGCCTTTAAATATATTTACACACTCTCATTGAATCTACAGGAATTTTAAACATGTGCTCCAAAATGCACTTAGCTCTCTACCACACAGGCAATCTTATTTTAAGCACAGCACGCCTCCTCCTTTAGCTTTCTACGAAACATAGTGACACTGAAACTAAGCCAAATGAAACCTGTCACCACTTCTTTTACATAGATTTTCCCCTTTCCACATCTATCAATCGCTCCATCACACCTCATTTTAATTCAGAAAAATTCCACTCCTCTCTTCCAAAACCGAAGTTGTCTTCAAAAACAGTATCAGTTATGTTCAGAGAATCTGGCTGTCCTGATCAACTGCAGCTGCAACAATAAATGAAGTAGAGAAAATATACATGCCTTGCAATGTTCAATTTACAAAGTGAATACTCTGGTCAAAACAAAGCCAAAAGACAATTCATTGGAATGAAACTGGGACTGGATAAATACATGTCAAAGAAAGAAAGGAAAAAAAACAACAAAAAACAACAACAAACCAACAAAGAGTGGGCTAAGACATCAATACTGAAAAATATTAAGGTTTGGGATGGTGACAAACTAGAGGACATAGACAGACAAATTACATTCTCTGACTTTTCCAATGCTGAGATAAGATATATTCATGTGGTTCCTGAAAAGAGTCAATCCTTTTTATGGTGCAACAAGACTTGTGAGTTCTCACAAAAAATGTTAGATGTACTCTATGGCAAGATTCTAAATACACTGCCTTGCAAAAATCCTTGAAGAGCAGTGATCATAATGCTTTTATGAGAACAGGAATTGCGACATGAAAAATTGAGGGGGGAAAGTAGTCATCTAATATTAATCAATAATTTTAGCATTCCATATATATGAACTTCTTAGAGCACATAGCATTATATAGAGCTTTACAGTTTAAAGCACAGTTCCAACTGATTTCAGAGACAGCTGAGAGTTCTCAGTATCTCTCCACATCAAACCACAGGAAGTCAACTAACTGATCCCTATGGTGATGAACACACAATACTGGTTACATACAAAATATGTGTTTAATATCCACTATTCCATGAAAAAAACCCAACCCTCTGTAGCAGTCAGCAAGAGAATAAAATTCTCCATAGCACCATTCAATTCCCTTATTAAGGAAACCCCAACATTCTCCTTTTCAGCAAACCACAACTTCATTTACTGCATAACTGCTAACTTTGTCGGCTTAGTCCCCAACAAAACCTGAATGAATTTCCAGAGCTCTACTGTCCTATAGGATATGGAAAAAGAGGTTTTGGGAGGAACAGGCAGGAAAAACATCATCATCATCCAGCTACAGATGATGATAGGATGCACACAGATGGTTAATTGTATCAGTTTGATTTTATACCATCTTAATTGTTTCTTTTGGCATTCCTATCATACATACGTACCAGCAAGAAAAAGTATTTTCAGAAATTTTTACTGTATTCTGAAGTAATTTAATAATAACTTAAATAAGGTCAAAATTTTACAGGAAACCCACTTATGTGACCTTCAGGATATATCTACATGAAAATCACCTTCAAGTTCCTAAACTAGATTTCTGCCCATTCTCTGCAGTGGATGCTCAGGCCTGACATGGGGCAGAGACCCTCAAGGAGCACTGGACATCTCTCCCACTCATCTCTGCAGCATGTTTAAAATTCACCATGTGTCAGGAGATCTGCAGACACTGGCTGCCTGCAGCTCCTTCTTCCTGAACTCAGATGCTTTGCTGTTCTATGCTTAAGTGCCCATAAGTAGAGAAAAGTATGGAAAGGAACATCATGAACCTGCAAAGCAATACCCAGAAATTCCTCACTGCAATACTGAATACATCTTAAACCTTCCCATTTGACAATAAAACAATAGGGACTATTTTGGCTAAAGCTACAAATGATACTCACATATCCTTTCTTTCAGACTAGGAAGAATTCCCTGATCTTTAAAGCAAACCCCAAATTAGCTCAAGCATTTACACAGACAAATTATTTCATAGATGCACAAAGAACATAATGTAAATTTCTTCATATCACCAACACTGCCATTTTTACACAATTAGGACGTGGTGACGTATTTCTGGAAGAGATACAAATCTCCTGCCTCCTCAACAAGGTACAGTTACACAATACATCTTCTTCACTTCTTAAGTTAGTTCTGCTGCTATCACAGACACATTTCATCTGACAACCAGTTCCCTGCCCGCAGGTGTGCAGATGTCGAACTGTGGAGCTGCACTGTAAATCTTTATCATTGAAATACCACAAAAATGCTCAACATCCAGTGAACGTGGAAGGATTCTATTTTCACAAGTGCTTTCAAAACATCAGTTGATATAAAGCAAAAAAGTAGTAACATAGTCATGACAGGCCTTGCTTTTCCAAATGCCAGGTAGAACTGGCTCCTGACCTTAACTGAGACTGCCTGAGATTTGCTGACATTTGCAGGGCAGTGGGGACAATTTCACATATGACACAAACTTCTCAAATTCAGGAGAAACTGTATCCCAGGTCGACCAGCTCAAAGACAATCCTTGTACACTGTTCAAGTCATATGGAACATAGAACACACTTGGAATAATTCTGAGAATTAGGTAAGCAAGTCTTGGTCCTACCTCATTCAACAGCAATTTGAAACCACTCAAAAGCAAGCTATGTATCTTGGAGGAACAGAGGTCTTAGGGTTCACAGTTAGTTCACGACAAAATGCTATGGTTTAAGAATGACTCAGAACTCTTAGAAAGCATGGGAAGGCAGTTCTTAACCAGCATTTCCGTGTTCTGAGCTTGTGCAGAAGCTAAGCAGAGGGCAGTGCCCTGAACACGACCAGAAGGTCAGTGCTCTGCAATATCACTGCAACGGACACATCACAACTTCTCATGGTAAAGCTCCCTTCCTGAGCTACTAGGCTGGAAAGAAAAAGGGAAGAAAAACAATCACATTGAGTTTTCTTGTGTTTGCCATTCTCCCAACACTGTAAACAACACACACAAAAAAAGAAACATAATAATGCATTTCTTCGAGTGTTTAAGTTTTGAATGCTCACAACTTTTCTCAGATACTAAGCACCAAAATTACACACGGTATGCAGTTAATGAAATCACAAAAAGAAACATGCCTCTTGTTTTCCAGTGCAACCTTCTGCAGTAACATTTTTCAGGAATTAAACCAACTAACAGGAAAATTATTATCATGCTTGGTGCAGAAAAGTATCTTAAAACAAAGATTATTTTGACTGTGCTATCAAAGTCTAGGAGATTTTTGTCTCTGGCAATTCAGGCACAGCTACCAGTTAAAGGCAAAAACAAGAAGGAAAAAGCATTGAAAGGAATGGGTAAAGGAATTACTCTTCACTTAATCCACAGTTCACCCACTGCAGTATTGAGCTTACAAAATGGGAGAGACTTACTATACTAACATAACATAAAAGAAAGCTTCCTCTGTTACATGGAATTGAGAAGAAAAGGACTCAAGAACCTTGAGGAGAACATTAAATTTTTCCATGCAATTTGGGATTCAACTCAAGAAATCAGTGAGTAACTAGCTCTATACGCTTCCTTAATACAGTTCAGAGAAACAGAGACATTCATCAGCAGAAAATACAAAGAATAAAAGCATTCAGCAGGAGGTGGGATAACTACATTATTTACAAGCAGGAAAACCACAAATGAGCTATTACAGCTTTCCAGAACAAATACTTATGTAGGATCTGGTTTTGCACTAGCTTGCACTTCATTCAGATGTTACAGTTCCACACCAGAAAAAAAAAAAGTTAAAAAGCACTACTGTTCTGACTGTGTGAAAGACTATCCATTACTTCAGATATCACATGGCTGGGCTGAAGTCAAATATTCTGTTAATTTTTTTCAAGAAAGCTCACTTGAAACAATCAAAGAATTCATTAAAAGTTACTCTTCTCTATCCATGTGCTAATGAAGCTAAGACTGGACTAAAACTCCCATTTTCAGTCTCCACAGACTAGTAAGAATACAAATTCTGTTTAGTAAGCCTATCACCTCAGTGCACCTACTCATTTGTGACCTCCTACACTTGACTGTAAAAGAAAGAGTAAGATTTTAGAAACGTACCTTCTAATGTACCACACCAAGCATGAGAACCCTAAATAATTTTATAAATACTAGAATACTATTATATATACGAATACTTCTCATTCCATAAATACTAAGTGTGCAACAGTAGAGCAGAGGAGTAGCTATTCCTTCCCCTTGTCCAGAAAGTACATACAAGGGCTGGCTACAGCAGAAGGCCACGGAAGGCAAACTCCTACCCTTGTCATACTTCCACCAAAGAACTCTGAAAGATTCATTGCCAGCTCAAATTCCTCTGTTCCTGCTATATCATCAATAACTACCTGGGGACACTTCAAGAACTTTCGCCATTTACATCTGCCAGAGCCAAAAAACAAGTTACAGTGATTTGTACAAAATGTTTTTGCACGAATGAAACACAAAGTAAATGCAAATTATAATGAGGCAGTGAAATCACTCAGAAATACACTTATTAAACAAATTAACCCATAAATGATGACAACTTCTGATGCAAAGCATCACTGTGCCTGGGAGATAGTTGCTATCTGCGAAGTAACAGTTCATAAATAGTTCTTGACTTTTTCTTCTCTGGTACTACACAAAACAGAAAAATTCTGCATCTCTCTTCTGGTATGTCATGACTAAGTTGCTGTATAAACAGACTGACCACTAACCAACCTCCAGGCACCCTACAGAATATGCTCAGTAGTTCTAAAGCACAAAACACCAAAAAGAAGTTAACTAAAAATGTAGAGCATCCATTCTAGATGGAAAGTTGAGTTTTACTCAGCACAGTTGCTTTAAAATCAGTTCCTCACAGGGCAGTTCAGAGCGCCAGTGGGAACAGGCAGGAAGCAGATACTCAGGAGCACCAGGCAGAAAAGAAGGAGGGGTAGCAAGGGGGAATTTCCTGATCCACAGAAGGACCATACTACAAAACTGCCTACTTACACTGTCTTCTTTTACCTCAATAGATGGCTACATACAAGGCTTTAAAGAGAACTTGCCTCAATCTTCAGTTAAAACTGTTTTAAGGAATAACTAAGCAGATACAGCCTTCCAGAAGACAATTTCCAGCATGAGATGGAGATTAGAATCAGGAGTTTCTGGTTATCTCTGTTGTTATCATATTTGACTTCCTGAAAGCATACGAAGTGTTAGGGAAAAGTTTCTGGTGTAGCAATGATCTGAATTTTGCAGCCTAACAGTTACTTGCTCAAACACAACCAACAGCCTTCCCCAAAGTCCACTCAAGCTAAGCAAACCCTAAATGCAGCAGGAGACAGTGCAGATCTATTCCATAAATAGGAAGTATGAGACAAGAGATAAATGAACACATTACAATTTATGTAAGACATTCAGACACACCAAGAAAACTTCTCTGAAATGTCAGTGGCATGGTTATTGTGGGGCTGCAGGAAAGACTTTTGAAAAGGTGAGGTACAAGCCACTGTATGAGTTAAAAGAAGATTAATTTTTTTATGGAGGTCCAAGTTCAACATACATAAACAGTTGCTCAAAAACACAATTCTGGCAAGCATCCACCTGACCACTGCAGAAGAGAGCACTTCCCTTATGAGAAATAAAACAATTGCCACTGCACCGGGTCATACAATGCTAAAGTTACAGGAGAGGGACATCACAGCAACAAGATCACAGAAATAAGATCAGAAAGGGCACCCAAACAGTACACTGGAAAGCTAAGCAAATAAATAAAGTGCTTAAACACACAGAAGCTACAAGCCACTCACACTTTCAGGAATTTCCACAGCAAACATTTCAAAAAAGTTGACAAAAAAAATTAAATTGGAAGAAACATATAAACCTGGATCCCAGAAACTGCTTTTCCACTGAATTTTTGAACAGCCTTCAACAAATCACAACTTTGCCTCCATTTCTTTGCAGAAATATTTAAGATAACCACACAGTTTTCAAGGCAATATATGCAGGTACCAAATATTATTGTAAATCACTTTCTCACCAGGAGTTACACTATTGAAGGGAAAAAAAGTATATTTACAACCCTCTCAACATGGAAACAAATACACATTTTAAAAGCATACTTAAAAAAGTAAAGCAAAATGAAGAAAATGTTCTATCTTGACATCTACAAAGAGCTACAGTAATTGAACTCTAGTTTTAAACGCTTAACCAGTCAATGCCCTCACGTAAGTGGCTTGGCTTTCTTTAAAAGCTCAGCAGCAAATACGAACTGCTTTAATACCACACAGGTACCAGTGAATTAACATCATACTTATCTCCATTAAATGAGAACAGAATTTGTCTTACAAATGCTTTCCTCTTCCTACCAGACAGGCATCACAATTTTAGCTCGCAGCTGTTAAGTCAACGCCTACCACCTGATGAACTCATCCTCATTCAGATGTCTAAACTACCTGAAGTCTTGACGCACCACCTGGGAAATGTGCCTTTCAGTGGAGAGCCCGTGTTACTCTCAAAAAGAAAAAACTGACAAGGAAAACAGCACCTAAGTCCTCAAGTGCCAGGCACAGAAGACTATGGTATGAGACAGACACCAAGGCAGAGAGAGAAGGAAGATAATCTGGATTTGTTTGTCAGCTCTTGGGTTGAAATTGTGAGGCCCAAAATGTTGGCAAGTAATATACTTACAGACTTCAAATGTCTCTGTCTTAAGTGAATACACTACGCACGAAAGGACATCAGGTATTGGCAATGCAGCTCTTCTGCATTGTTTTACAGACACACACACATACAAAGGACCCCAAGCTCCTGTGATAGGTGTTTATGCTGAATTCAAACACCCAGTTTGACATGCTTGACCTGGCTTCTCTTGAAGGTAATGAAAATTCTGCCACAAGCTCTAAGAGGGATGGCGGTGGGGGTGTTACTGAAAACAACAGCTGGCATACCAAGAAGAAATCCTTGTAGCTTTGCCAAAATTACTTCATTTGCCATCTTCCACCTCCTCCAAGTTTCCTCTGACGCTTCCCATAGGAAATGGTTTTGTACCCCTGATGCTGGAACGGTGCCAAGAATGACCTTCACACCCTGTCACTGTAAGAGCGGTCATTTCACATGCCAGGGAGAGGGAATGAAGGAAGAGCTGGAGAAGTTGTGCCTGAGAGAATGTGAAAATCTAAAGTCAAAGCAGAAACAAATGCTGGCCTAACACCAACAGAAGTGCCATGAAAATGTATCAGTCACAAAGTTTTCTTCACTGCTTTAGAATTGGTGGGATAAAAGCAAAACTACTAAAGAAAATATCTGCTCAAAACACATGAATTAATTTGATCCAACCAAATCTGACAGTGATGTATTGTTTCCTTAAAATAGAAAAGAAAAATAGAAAAAAGGAAACAAAAAACAGAGGAAATCCCCAAAAGACGGAACCCCTCTCTGAAGTAAAAGACACAAGGTAAGAAACTGTCCCTTTAGAGACAGAGTGACGTTTAACACCTAGGTTTTAAAACTTAAAAGTTGATTTTGCTGATCATGAGCAGTCATCACTAAGAACTACCAATAAACATTCTATGTCCTAATTTAAGTAGATGGAGGAAAAAAAAAATCATAAGATCACACGGAACAAAATTATACAAGTTTTAAATAACCATATGACAGTTTGAAATCATTGAAAGAATTTAGGGCCACAAATTCAGCCGGCATAGAGCTGAATGCATTCAGACTTTAGAACTAGCCAATGTGGATTTTGGGTTTTAGGAAGCTTTTGTAATTATAACTATGAACTTACACATGGTTAAATACATTTACTGACAACATGAACTACATGACCAAGATAAAGCAAAAAATTTTCAGACTGGACTGTTTCCTTATGAAGAAAACTTAATGGTGAAATTAAAGCAAATTTTTAAGTACTAATGTCAAGAATTTCTTGGAGGAGATTCCCTTCTATTGATACGGACAAAGACCACAAAGTGAACATAATACTGTCAATAAATAATATGAATTCCATTAAATTATCTTAGTTTTTGAAGAAAAGCATGTGAAAAATTCAAGAAGAGTATACACATCAAATCATCAACTCCTTGCCTCTGCTGCATCGTTTTTTCTCCCACAGAAAGTTTAAACACTGGGCTACTACAGATCAGATCAGATGACAGCTCTGCTAAATCACCCAGGAAGAGACTTTCCTGGTGCTAACATGAGCTCCTGCAGCATATACTCAACAGTGTGTTTGTACAGATACTCAGTGAAGCAGCTAAGAAGCTATGCCACTAGAAGCAACTGGCTCCCAGATCATCTTCTCTGAAGTCAAAGTGTTACTTCAGGATCAAGTTAACCAAGAAATACCAAGTTAACAAAAAAAAAACAAACAAACAAAAAAAACCACCACGCCAGCTGTGGTAATACATGTCACATACCATTTTCTCTTGGTAACCTTAACTCTAAATAGAGTTTGCATTTTGAGAGCCTTAATTATCATCACTGGAGACATTAGGCCATTCCTTATTTTCAGAAAAATAGGTAACTCACAAGAGTAGAGTATATTTTTTAGCCAGCCTACTTAGATCCAGAAATACTCATTTGCCTAATTTTATCTCAGGAGTTAAATTATGACTTTGTAAAGATGCAGAAGTTTAGAAGTTAGTCAAAGTGGCTGCTAGCTGTGAAGGTGAAAATAGTCAATATGTGGGGTAGAATGACAACAGCAAAATGATAATGGCCTTCTCTGCAAATTTCTGTTTGCATAAGAAGCAGTTTTTAGAATTTCCTCTAACTTATCAGTTCAGACAGAAAATAAGACTCTTTCGTGTCAGTCCCTGCTAAAATTATAAAAGGATCTTTTTAAATAATCATGAAATAGAACATCGTGTGTTTTCTAAAAGCTGGGAGAAATAGAGCAATTCCAAGTGTGTTAATGGAAGAATTCTCATCTTTCAGTTACAAAATGTACATGAAAAACTGTTTAAAGACACTGAGTGATACTATGCCAAATACCACAGGACACACAAATATACCAGCCCTTTTTTCCAAGGAATTACCATCATCAAAATCAGGCAGTTATTCTGAAGATCCCTCTACATGATTAGAAATTTTCTCATTACAAAAAGACAAGTTTTGGAAACTGTTATGGAAACTGTAAAGCTCATTGAATTTCTACACCAAGCATCTATCAGAAAAAGCTGGTAGGACCAAAATTTGTTTAAAAATTGTAGCTCCCTGGTATTCTAGAGGGAATCTGAGAAGCAGCCTCTAAACTTGGAGCACAGGAGCTACAGCAGGAGAAGGCACTGAAGTCTGGGCTGTCACAGTCCTAGCCCCCTCCTTTTATACAAACACCAGTACAATATCTACACACAATCATCGCGACAGATTTCAACATGTTTTTGCAGGGTTGGTTTTCGACACAATTGTGTCCCTCTGCCCATGTAAGCAGCAGCAAAACAAAGATCAGTGGATTTAGAGCCAGCCTTAAGACACCCTCAAGTCAGCTCCCACCCAAGATAAAACCAGTGAACTGCAATCAAAACACCAACTTTATTTCCTCCTTGTTACCATGTGTCCTGAAAAACATTCAGACAACACAGTGCACTATTTACAAAAGGCACCGTGGTAAAGGTGAAAGAACTATGATGAGCAAGAGCAGGAAATACTTTGGGACTACAGTGTCCCACAGCACAAATGACATGTTCTTAAACCACCTGGCAGTCCTGTAACAAAAGTCAAAACCTTCCTATCACTTCTTTATTTATAGTTTCAGGTGTTCAAATGATAAAGTTATACTCTCACTTAAGTCTCATCTTATTTAGACTACAGGACTAAAACAGATCACAATTTCTTACTCACAGACAGAACAAATAGCCCAAGGCTCCAGTCCTACAACAGCTTACAAGCTGAAATGATGAATTATAGTAAATCAATTGATATGTAGTGGATCTAATAAGAAATGTACAGGGTGTTTACAGGAAACACCGTGTGGATGCAGCTGTGGGTAAGGCCTGTGTGTATTTCTCACACAGGGGAAAACTTTTTCTTACCAGTCTCAACATACACCTTCTCTATTAATAACCTGGCCAACAAAACTATGAAAGCCTGGGGATGACTAGAGAAAGACAAAAGAAAAAAACCCACCACAAATCCAGAAACCAAGATTCTGGTCACAGAAGACCAGGCTGATGCATGGATATCCACATCACATTGCAAAAACAAAGTGAGATCTTGTTGGAATCCAAAGCAACAGTGTGGAATCAAGGAAGGAGTTCGGGAGACCTCAGCTTAGAGAAGTCATGTTAACTTATGTTGGGATAATATTAGCTGTGAAAAACACACAGAAAGGAAAGGAGAAAGGACTCAGAAATGGAGACCTGTGGACCTTTCACTGCAGGTGAGGACACCTCATCAGCAGGACTGTCGTGCAAGTCTAATATAAGGTAGGATTCTAAGATGAAAAAGACAAAACAAGGACAATAGCGAGAGGGAACATTTAAAAATATAAAATAAATAATAATTAAAAGATCATTTTACACACAAAAACTGCTCATGTACCCTCCACTCTGAGGCTAAAGTATTTCCATGCTCCTAAACTAAGAGCATTCTCCTCCAAGTCCAGACTTCCGAGACTGAAAAAACCTGAAGAAAACACCAACAAAGCGTCGCTGTTCTAATCCCACAACCTTTAAAGGAAATGTAATTAACACCTACAAGTACTTTTTTCCCCTCTCATTTGGAATGCCACACTAAACTGACCTAGTCTTTCTACAAAAAGTATTACTGTACATTTCTACTAAATTTCCGAACAAAATACAATAATTTTTTCCTCAAAACGGCCTACAAAAATACTGCAGTTCGTACCATCCACAAGCTCCAGATGAAAAACTTTTCAAAGAGATGCAGAGAGAAGGTGCACTGAGAAGTTGCTCCCTAAGAATAAAATAAACCTGCAATATTGCGTAACAAAATTAATTTAAATCAAACTGGAAGTCTGGATACGGATAAGGAAGAATTATGAAACACAAAGTCTTAGGAGTCTGGATATACTTCATGTGGATTTTATCCATGGTGACTGCTAGTAAACCTAATTAGGCTGTATTACTAGAAATGAAGTAAACTGACCTGTCTGAATAGAAGATTTTTGCCGTTATTATTAAACTCAATGTCATGTTTAAACTATTTAAAGTAAAAATCTTGTCGTTAACAAAAGATTGCACATGACTGACCTAAATCACTTGCATTTTTTAAAGATTTTGGTCCACATTAGTGGCATTCCCAAGCTTAATGAGGATTTTAGAAAAATAATGTGTTGAGGTAAGTTAGACGAGAATAGAACAAAATATTCCAATTGTTCAGCCAGAAGAAGAAAATCAAATTAAACAACTACAAACGCTTATAGAAGGAATGCCTGCTTTGCCAAAAGATAAAACTTAAGAATCTAGGAGTTGGCCTTTTCTTTCAATTCCACCTCAGCTAACCACGGTACCTTTTTTAGTCAGGTCTTAGAGCTTGGCAACAAGATCTAACTGCTTCTGGAAGTTTTCTGCACAAATGGGGACAGTAAATTTTTTGCAATATAAAAGTAATTAGAGATGTTATGAATGGGTTAATATTTTTCAAAGACACATCCAGGATAATTTATTAGTGTTCACTTTCAGAAATTAATTTGNCTTTTAACAGTCTATTTGGAAAACAAAATATAAGCAACTCATAGCTGAAAATGTCTGTGATTTTTTCAGGACCTACAAAGAGATGAGTAACACAGAAGAGGTGCAGGAGTCTAGAGACAAGATTTTGTTTTCTTTTGTTATTAATATTTAGAAACAAACCTAGCNTTAGTGTTCACTTTCAGAAATTAATTTGAGGAAAACGATTTCCAGGATAGTAGCCTGCAACCACTTTGTATCTGGAAATTTTGTACTTGCAATTTATTTGCAGTAAAATTTCAAAACAACACTGGTCCTTGACTATCCAGCAGCAGGTACAATTCAAAAGTCAAATTACTTGTATTTGCTGTTCCTATGCAGNCTGTCCTGAAAATATGGTTGTATGGTGATAAAACCACTTTCAACATCCAGAAGAGATGGATCTCTCTCATCTGAATAACAGAAGTAACAAACCAACAATGACAGTCTGGTCTATGACCAAATCAGCCCTCCATAAGCATCACAACTTTTCAGTTCTACATGAAAAGAAATGGGAACAATTTAACTCATCTCCCAAAGCCTTCTTNCACAGAGGTTAAAACTTCAAACATCTTTAGCAGTACATTTTACAGTTATGATTATACCATAAAAAAAGCTATTGCATTAACCCTTTAACAAGAAATGTCCTAGTAACAGGGAATTTATTGTGTTGTCATGAGGTTTATAATGCCCACTGAGCAGACTAACTCAGATAATTGTATTTCTCCATTTGTCCCCATCAGACCAAAGCATGCTAGGAATTTCTGTACAGAATAAAGGCATTTCTAAAATTCCTGGAAACTAAGTATTAGTTAGCTTTCTATCTCAGCAAGCCGTACTCCTTTGCAATAAATAGGACATTGCTGACAGAAGTCAGACAACCTAAAGACACAGACCCCAAAACAGGTAGTCTCTAAATACCTCCAAACTTTCTCAGCCCAAAAGAACAAAAACAGCCAAAAAGAACATCCTTTAAACTTATTTTTACTTAAAATTAAGGGGTTTTTTAAAAAACTTGTGTAATATCTGTTAAGAAACAAACATGTTACAATGGGTTAATGCCTCACTACTGGAAACCAATGAAAAACAAGTAGAATTAATTGGATGGTCTCACAGCTTGTTTGATCACATCAGAACTGTTGATAAACTTACAGTAAATAGTTTCATGTGTTCAAGACAAGAATCAAAACTGAAATAAATGCGGGAAAGGTCACAATTCAAAAGGTATAGAGGTTAAACACAGAGCTACCTAACAGTAAGCTCTACACAGGCAACCATTCTATGTCTTCTCCTGCAATTACTTTTTCCCTCTTTTCCAAGTGACTTGGTGTAGAACTGCATCTCTATAAAAGTTGTGTACACAATATTCCCATACATGGAGATTTGAAGGTCGTTTCTATTTGAGAGGACTGAAGAACCTTCTTCTCTCACCCTAATCAATAAAAAACTTTACATTTTTGGCTGCAGCTAAACAATCTGAAACAACAGATTACCTAAAATAGGCAGGATAGTGTTTTTGTAAACAACATCAGAAATACATGTGTCAAGAATGTCACAATGTCTTCTACATCGATGGATCCCCATCATTTAATATAGTTCAGTTGCAGGCAATGAAACAACTCATACTTAAAATTAGGCATATGCTTAAAAGCTCATTAAGTGGCCTTGACAAGCAAGATGCTTATTCTTTCCTAGAAAGAATTGAATAACTGGTTTGCTTTATGTCCGACCAAGAGGTATTCCCATTTTTATTATTAGAAAAAAAAGTTAAAACCTAGAATGCAATTTTAAATAATTAAAAAAAGGTATTTCTAATGGGTTAGATGCTACCAAGATAGCACCAAGGCCTACTTTAAAAAAACATAACAAAACA
>VWZG01000015.1:540050-698989 GCA_013396735.1 Grallaria varia | reverse complement strand
CCGCCGAGCGCCGCCGCAGCGCGGGGAGCCGAGCCCCGGGCCGCCGCCGCTGATGGGATTGAGGGGAGGAGGGGATGCTGCAGCAGGGAATGCAGGGAGACGGGCGGACCCAAGAGACGGGAGGGAGCCAGAGGGAGGGCGGGAGAAGGGACCTGCCGCGGCTGGGCCCGTCCGCCCGGTCGGGGGTCCCTGCGGGGCCGTCGCCGCCGCCTCCCGGCGCGGTTCCTCTCAGCCTCCTCCCCGGCCATCAGGCCTTCGATTAAAACTCCCAGCAGCCTCGTTAGGCCGGCGGGCGGGGGGCGCGGCGCCTGCCTGCCGCTCTAGGGGTGTCTGCGCTGCCCCGGCCGCCTCGCACTTGGAGCGGTAAAGACGTGAGGGAAAGCGCCGGGCCCGCCGGTTCTGTCCCCGCTGGGAGCCGCGTCCCCTCCGCGAGGAGCCCGCCGGGCCGCCCCAGCGCCGGCCCGGGAAACAAGCTCGTTTCGCGAGCATTTCAAACAGCACTTCGTTATAGAGAGCTGACTGGTTTTCTTGTTGGTTTTAAAGCGGCATATACTCGGCGGCAGAAGCAAATCGGAGGATTGCGCGTTGATCTTTTTCCAGCCGTCAGAGAACGGGGTGGAAAATGGCAGCCGCCCAGCACACGTTGGTGGCCGCTCTCGTTTCCTCTCCTAGCCAGAGGTGTGAGGGATAAACTGTGGCACTGAATGCCATCTGTAAGTCAACACCTAACTTCAGTTCGACCTTCCTCAGAAGTCAGGGAAAGGGAGTGGAACGCAGTACAGCCCCTGAAGGTCACCGGCCGTAGGTGGAGTTCGCTGTTCTCCAAAGCCCACCGGATGCTCCAGGGAAGGGAACATCTCAAGCATCGGCTTCCTCAGTTCAATAACCAGCAGAAGACCCTCAGCTGGGTTTTGCCATAATAAGCATCTATATAACACTTTTGTTCTTTTAAATTGTCTTTTTTTGCCAGCTGATGTAAAACATCAACAGTCCCATATATCTGTGAAGATGGAATACACAATACAGTTAAATTAAAGTCCTGTATGTTTGTTCGGATTCGCTCAGCTATATATAAAATCAGTGGTGCTAAGCTAGAAAGGACACTGACTTCCACCCTGTGTGCGTAGCAGACTGGATGTAGGGCTTGGAAGGGTCACCTTTCTGTCAGTGAGCCTGGGAAGGGGATCTATGAGCTTGAACAGTGACCTTTCAAAGGAAGAAACGCTCCCACCAACTCTTGGTGAATGAAGAAATGCGCAGAGAATTTAATTCTAAAAGCTGTTAATGCAAAAACCCTCACAGAAACGTTAGAAACTACTACAACTGTAAGTAAGCTTGTGGTGGGTAGAAGACAGGATTAAACTGAGAGGATGAGAACAAGGAAAGGGTTTCCTTCCTGTTCTGGGGTACCTCCTTGGTATGACAGCAATAAAAGTAAATTGGTATTGCTGGGGTGGGTGGATCAGATCAGATCACACTTCCTGTAGGGGTTGGAGACACATCATCCAAGTTCATCGTGACCATAGCTTAACCATTAATAGGATTGCAGAGGGAAAAGGGAGAAGACCAGGAGTTAAAGTGATATTAGCTTCTTGGACTTCGGCACCACTTGGTAGGGAAGTGAACTAAAGACTCATTGCCAGAGATGAGATGGGTGTGGATATCTCACTTACTTCTGTTACTCTTTTCCTCAGCCAATTACAAAGTCTTTCCTTGTTTTACTTGCTGGCAAAGGCACTCACTTTCCCTATATTTCTGGTTTTAGAGATGAACCCTTGTTTCTCTCAGCACCCCTTGACAGAAGTTGCACATCAAGCCAGTTCTTTCCAGCATTGCTTTCAGCTTGAGTGAGGCTACAAGAGGCAGATGACATGTTCCTATTAAACCCATGCTATGTAAGCTGCAGTTGAACACAAAAAATAGGAATTATTTGTTGTCTCCTCATTTAATAGCCTGTCCAGAAATATATAGGCATCCCCACAACAACTGGTGGTACGCCCACTGGGCTGTAGTCAGCTGTCGTGTCACAGAAGCTGTGAGGAACAGGTAACACCAACAATGACTAGAGGCATTTTTATTTACTGGGAGTTATCTATGTACCAGATGAGTAATTCTCACAGTACACCATGGGATGGAAAAATATTTTCTCTGCTTTATAAGAAAGGCTGCAAGAAATACTTTAGTCCAGAATATTTAGAAAACCAACAAACGAATTTAGAGTAACACTCAGAAATTCCCTCTCTCTTATATGTTCTGTCACTAAGACAGACCATGTCCTAAAAATACACTCAAGTTGTGCAAACATACCTCAGTATCTTTCATAATTATCACGTGTTTGTTTCACCCTGTTCTTGTTTTAATAATACTGCGATAATATTTTCCTCTTATTGCTTAGCTTTACTAATGTTTACGGTACCTAAAACGGAACTAACAATAATAATGATTTTATATCTTGCAATAAATTAAGCAGGCTAATAGGAACAGAGGGAATAGTGCAGAATGAGGAGGATAGCGTTGAAACAATGTAGTTTATGTATTAACAACATATATATTGCGTGTTGCAATACCTAATGCGGGTACTATAGAGTAAGCAGCCTTTTCTCTCCAGAGGTAGGAGGCTTTTTGGTTTTGGTGAAATATTGTGGATATCTAGTTTTGGTATGCAAACCATTTTTAAGATCAAGAGGAAGCCCACGTGCTTTCTGGCAGGTGAACAATGCTTGTGAGTGGTGGATTTGTTACGTGCTTAGGGACAAATTGCTCACGAGTGGCATTCTTGTGTTGACAAAATTTTGCATCCAGGCTTTTCTGTCCTCCAAAACTTCACTTTGTAGACACACGTTGTTTGTACTGATACAGCAGTTCATCTCCCAAGGAAAATTTGGTAGTACTTTATGCAAAAAAACTGTGCTGGCATCCAATTTACAGAACATGTGCTTAGATGGGTGATGGTACCTTTTGAAAAGGGGTCATACAGCTGTCACCTGAATTCTAGTAATAACTGAGGTAATTAGAAGTGTTTGCAGGTGGCTGCAGACAGAAAACACGTTGGTTGCAGTCTAGGATGACTCTGAAGACCAGCATGTGTGAATCGAGAAACACTTGTTCTATAATCTGTTACACTGTAGTTTCACATAAATCTTGCTGCTGGAACAAACTTAATTCTAGCAAAAAGAGAGGTCTCTTCATTGAAACTGATGACTATTGCGGAACTTAATTAGTTGCAGTACCTATAGTAATGTATTTAGTAACACACTAACATTTTTAAAGACCTGTAAATCTACTATTCTTTTTCTTTCTAACTGCCTTACCAAGACGTATTTCTCCTGTGAGGTCTACAGACAAGTCCAACTACAAGCATTAAATGGTACCTGGCAAAATTGATGCATATTATTTACCTAATCCTAAAACAATGATCATAAATGTGTATGCATATATACACATTGTAAATATGGAATTATCTTTCTCTTCCCTCATGATTCTTTTATTGGTCTTTGGAGTTTTATTTATAGTCTTAATGATTTTCTGTGAATGGCTGAACTGAATAATTTTACCTCAGAGGCAAATTGCATCATGCTGATCTCAGTACACTGGTTCCATATCGGCCTCACTCCCCTGGTTTTAGTCTTCATTTGGGGCTAATGAGAATGTGCCCACCACCAGCATACCATTTTCTGTGAAGAATTAAGTGGTTTTGACCCTGCTGAAGTGTCCAGAGGTGCTGTGCTCTGAACAGAAACAAGGTAGCCTCTGTCATTGAAGAAGAGGAGAGGAAGTAATGGAATTACATTCATAACTGTGTGAAATCGCTATAATTTGAATCCTACTTTTATGATGCAAACTAGGAACTGACCAAAGTCACATCTCATGCTGACCTCCAAACAGGACTCTGTGTTTGCACTCTTACAATGCTGTTTTATCTCTCCATATGTCATTTTCTTCCTGTAAAAGTGGTAGCAAGTCTGCCAAAGCTCTTAGGAATGCTGTAAACCTTAATTAATGTCAGTGTAGCAGTCTGAAATTCTATTTTATTTTCTTCAGTAACATAAATCTAAGAGTGTTATTTTCTCTTTTGTTT
Source organism: Grallaria varia (assembly GCA_013396735.1). Taxonomy (NCBI): domain Eukaryota; kingdom Metazoa; phylum Chordata; class Aves; order Passeriformes; family Formicariidae; genus Grallaria; species Grallaria varia. The sequence goes on along the minus strand of VWZG01000015.1, from coordinate 694,911 downwards.
TTGCAGTCTATAATGTCTGCAGTTTTTTAAGCCTTTGGTCCCTGCATGGTCCAGTTCTTTCTTGTGGATTTCTCTATCTGTACAGATGTTTTCTTCCACCGTGTCCCAAATCTGTTGACCATGTTATGCTACCCTCTGAAGTAGAACTCTCCTCAAGATACTTCACTCCCTTAAATGAAGCTATTTATTGAGGTAGAACTCTTCCTCAGGTCAAGTGACTTTTCAAACAGAAGAGTTCTGAGGAAGACCACGTATTTATTTGTGAAACTGGATGAAAGGTGGAAATTTCTGCCACTGCCACACAAGGCGAGGCAAGACAATCCATTGATTCAGAAGAAAAGTGGATACATTTAGACTGTTTGGCTGGTGCCTATACAAAGCTAATGTTGCTCATCTTACAACTGCAGTAACTCAGCATGAAAGCTGCTTCTAAACTTACTCTCTTTGTAATGTTTCATAGTTTAAACTGATCATAATCAAGGCTTCAGTATCCTTTCCTCCAAAAGGAGTACCTCTGCTGGTGAATACCCAATACTGTACTATGGATATATTTTTTTATAGAAAAGGTATACTTAGAGATTAATTCAGTGAGGATTAACTGTGAAAGTGGTTTAAAAAATGCAACAAGCTGCTACTGTCATATAAATAACATTGATGGAAGAGAGGAATGAGGAAACTTATGACTAAGAGGTCTTTGATTGGGCAAGGAAACAGGATGAAGTGAGGAAAAATGGGATAGAGAGGCAAGAGGGAGAGAGCAGGATGATTAATTTAGAAATCATATGGGAAGGAAGTGATTTAGAGAGGGGAAGTCAAGGGCAGGGAATCTGGCAAGAGAGAGGGAGGGAAGCTTGTGAAGAGAGAGAGGGGGAAAAAAAACTTACTTGTTAAAAACAACAAGTGTACCTAGATGAAAACAAGCCCAGCAAGATGCATAATTTGGAATGTGAGCCCAGGGTGGATAGAGCTGGATTATCTATGTCAGAAAAGGGCTCAGAGTGCCCAACTCATTACAAAAGAGAGTGCAAGAGATCACACACGGTTCTGTCCCCGCTCAGTGTTGGAGAGTTTTCACATTAGAAGTTTGACCAATTCAATTGTTTTAAAGTACTATTTTGGTTTATTTGAATTTTAATTTAAGGGTATTGATATATTTAAAACAGCAGTGACTCTATTTTGTGTTACTTATTTTTAACTTAAGAATTGCAAAAATATCATCAAAGCTCTCAAATATATATTCCATTAGGAAAATAAATAGAGACAACGAAAACAGGCATAATTCAGGCAAAAGACTTTTAATCAGAGCTAGGACACTTAATGTAGAGAGACACTTCCATCATGGTCTGCAGATTGAAATCACAATATTGTGGCTTATCAATAGTTGGCATTTTGAGTTCGTTTGCTAAATTTTATTTAGATGGTGATGGAGCAAGCCCTGTCTCTATCCTCGTGGATTAAATTTGCAATCAGTCATCACATTTTAAATAGGTGATGGCAGTGGTGCAGCTAACAATGACTAGAAACTAACACTTTTATTATTTGCCAGTACTACATTTTGCAGGTTGATTCCTTCTACGGTGAAAACTAATAGAAAAAGTGAAGTGCTCTGTAAAACCTGAGAGATTTATGGAAAACATGTGTTGTAAATAAAGACCTCTTGCTGCTCAGCAGGTAACTTCAGGTCACCTCCCAAAGAGAAGAAAATCTTGAAATCATAGAAGCACAGAATGGTTTGAGTTGGAAGGGACCTGAAATACCATGTAGTTCCAAGCCCTTGCCGTGGGCAGGGGCAACTTCCACCATGTTGCTGGAAGAAACCAGGTTGCTCAAAGCCCCATCCAAAGTGAACTCGAACACTTCCAGGGATGAGGCAACCTGTGCCAGTGCCTCATCACTCTCATAGTGAAGAATTTCTCCCTGCCATCTAATCTAACCATTTAAAAATGTTATGTAGTGTTCAGTAATGATCCCAGTCAAGCCAATGCCAAAAAAAGCCTCCTTGATCTCAGCAAGAACATCAGTGAACTCATAATTCCTTCTGAAACAAACAAAACTGTTTGGACTCACTCTTATGAAAAATGAGAGTGGTTTATATCTTTGCACAATGTCAACCGTTTTTCTTTGTAAACTGTCAGTGCACAAATTAAGAGGATTTAATTATATGGGAAGGTTAGAAGTGTGATTACAAGTGGTTCTTGAGGTAGAGAAAGACAAATATTTGTACTAGTTTAATGAAAAAGTGTGAACATAACATTGGCTTGGATCCTCATGTGTGGATAGCACTGGAAATAATTGTACTTGTGGAAGGAGGTGCTGGCCAGTGGTACGGCTTCATTTTGTTGCTAGTGCCGCCTTGGTGAAGGTAACCTTTCTTATGGAAGTGAGAGCTGATCTGCTGGCATGAGAGCTCCCCACCTGCAGGAGGGAGAGGTGAAATAAGCTGGGGCTTACTTAGACCTTTGTAGACATCAAGAGGAGGGGCAGTCTACAGTATGTGGACAAACATCAGAGATGGTATCATGGACAATAACCTCTCCTAATGGGGCACACGTGGGTCAGACAAAGGACATTGCTCTACAGTCACAGTCATTCAACTGGGAATGAGTTTAAGTGACAGTCGAATTTTCTTAAGGCAGGAGTGTTGCTGTAGATGGCAATAATTCAACTCAATCTAACTGAAGACAAGGACTAAAAATACTTATTAAAAGTAAATATTTCCAATCGGAGTAAGTTCTAACAACCTGTAACTTGAAAGTAATTTGGCTGATTTTCCTACTTTTTGCAAAAGCGACTAAAATAGACCTGGCAAGCTTCAGACTTAAGCAGCTTTTCCAGCCAAAGGTGTGATGAAGGGATGGAAATGGGGTGTTATAAGAGAAGTTCTCCTCAGCCTTAACCAAAGAGGTGTTGTTGCCTCCCCTTAACATCCCAAGCACACTGTCGATGAATTAAAATCACTAAATAAAATGTAATGTTTATAAATGTTTAGTCAAGTAATATATTTATCTGTTATAGAAACATTAATCATAATAGAGCTATGTCTCAAAACCTTTTCTTCCCCAGTTTGCTCAGAGGACCAACAATTTCTATGTGTGATGCATCAGGAGGAAGCAAGGTTCAGCCTCATTCATCACCTGGAGTCCAGCATTTGCTGCTATCAATTTCTTGGCTCCCTCCAGAAGAGCAGGATTTCATTTTGGAGGCTGTGAAAACTGGGTTTCCAATTTTCCAATGGAAATTAGTAATCAATAGAGATTTTTGGAGATGTTGTAAAGGTTTGCATTTTTACAGTGAATAGTGATAGCCTTAGCCGTGTGTTCTCAAAGATATCAGTAGTTACTGGCTGTTCTTTTGGTTTTTTCAGCAAAGTGAAGATTTTCTTCCTTGACCAAATAGTGATGAGAGTGACTAGTGGATGTATAATTAGCTTCCAGCTATGGCTAGCTGGGCTCTACACAGCAGCAGTCCTACAGTCACTGATCTCACTGCTGTCTCCTACAGGAGGAGAAAATGAGCTGGGCCATGGTCTCTGAACCTCATCCTCCCTCTGGTCAGGGACTTTGACAGACCCAGGGCGCAGAGCTGCAGGATGTTGAATTTATTGCTCCCGTTTGCTTCAAGGCCTTTCCTAAGACTTAATTCCCTTGCCCTGCAGTAAAAGTGATAATAATGAAAAGGTCTATGATTCACAGTAAAGCGCAGTATCTTGTTTAAGTTAAACAAGTACCTAAGTGCTCTGCTGAACTGAGGCCAAGGGTGGATTACTGAGAGAGCTGGGCAGCCTTCCCATCTCCAGCCAGTTCACCAAGTAGTCTCAAGCTAATCATGGAGTTGTTCTGGGGCTTAGTTTCCTGCGCATGTTTATCATAGGGTATCTATTCTGACTGGTAGAGATAAGGAGATAATGGGGGAACATGAAAAACTCTTCAGAACATCATGGAAAAGTGCTGTAGAGAAAACAGGCTTCTGTATTGGATATACATTGCATGTTACATTCTCCTTATGACTTTACTTTCTGGACTCTATTCAGTAAGCATGAAAAAAAACACCAGGCAGCTTATTAAGAGAGACCCCATTTGTACTTAAATGGCAAGAGTGTAGTCTCAATCCCACCAAAGCCAATGGAAGAAGATTCAGTGCTGCATGCAACCAGCATTCCAGTGTGGCTCAAGCCGTGTTGCCTTCAAGCAGCCTCATCACTCTGACAGCACTGGCATGCTGCAGGAGGTGAATCCAGCAGATTTTGTCCAGGCTGTCACCTTCATGCTGTACAGCTGCTTGAAAAATTAACTCAGCCCCCTTTGCAATGGCTTATTAAAAGGGAACTGGAACAAAATCTTTGGCAGTCAATGCCTAACCTGCACTGGGAGAGTTTCCTCTGATCAGATATGGAGCTTTTAAGGCTGTTTTGCATTTCTCTGATTCCTACCTGGCAGAAAATGGCTAGAGAAAGGGCAAGGGTGTCACTGTGGAGAGCTTTTTATTGATATGAGGGAGGCCTGGTTACCACATATTAGTTTGCAAGAACAAACTATTCTTTAAACACTTTTTCTACTTGGAAATTCATATTACATGTTGCAAAGGTAGAGCAAAATAGCTTAGTTTATTGACTTGCAAGAGAACTGTCCTGAGTACCTATGTTTACTGTATCTTTTGATAAAGAAGAAATTAGCATTAAAAAATCTTTATTATGAATAGATTGTGCCAGAATATTAGTTTTGTAGCATAAGAGACAGAAAAATATAAATGTACAGATCTATCCTGTGCAAGATAAGAGCTGAGGTAAGGTGCTGTCTTCATTAACAGCTGCTAGCTGATGTTGTAAACACAATTGTGGGGATTTTAATATCACATTACAGCATTGCATGTGAAACCAGAAAACACCGGTGCTGCTTTTTGTGGATTTTTGACCTACAGTTCTGAAAGAGGTTAAGCTCTTTTTTCTTTATAATAAGCATCCATATTTTGTTTATCCATAGATAAAGCAGCACTGTAGCAGGCTTCTGTTTCTGTGACCTCCTAAAAACCTTTCTACAGGCATTTCCTGAATCCTTAGTTCTGCAGATTTAGAACCAAAAAAGACAGAAGAACAGTGAGTATCAGCAATATTCCTTTTTCTGTTACACATTCATGGGTCAGTCCAGCAGGAATTAGCACAGACCAAAATAACTATTTTTGCTCAAGGTCCACTTTCTACAAGGATAGAATTCCCAAATTATAAACTCACCCCCAATTTTGACTCTCTTTCCATGCATATAAAACACGAGGTAGCTGGGGGCCAACGCGCAGACAAAGGATTATCACCTGAAGGGAATGGGCTGTTTCCAACTCCCCCTGCATAGCTGTGGATTTGAAGGCTTATTTCCTTACCTCTTTTGCGGCAAGTGAAGGGGAAAATCCAGTTAACCAGTAAAAGGAATGGAAATAGAGTCAATGGGAAGTGGTTGTGGAAATGGTGTTTGTGGAAAGGGGGTTGTAAATAAGATGTATCCCACATGAGTAGCTTTCAAAGCCCACCCTCCCATCTTTAGTGGGAATGCACAGGAGAGCAAGCAATACAAGCCCATTCTGGTGATTTCCAACCATGGAAAAGATCTCCTTAGCTGTTTGCCAGCTGATATGGCAGATCATCTTCGCCTGGCCCAAGGCTTCAGGTGAGGAATTGGGTAATTAACAGCTGGCCCCTGTCATCTCCTCTGGGGTCTGATGTGTGGGAAAAAATCCTGACAAACAGCAAGTCCAAAGTTTGCCAGTCCTTAGCTGGAAACAAACTGTTTAGAGAAGACTTAATTCAGAGGCAAATACTATGACAGAAAAAGCAAATCCAAAAGATAAGCATGATATTTAAGACATAACAACTCAGTTGCAGAAAAAAACCACAGCACTACAAATGCAGGCAGTGTTCACTAGATGCATTGTTTTGCTAGGACAGAGGTTGGTCCTGGAGCTAATGAAAAAGGTTGTGATGCATCCCTTACTGAAACGCATCAAAATTTCTCATCAAATGATAAAAAACATGAATATGTGCATTACATCACAGTAGACACTCCATCAACAGTATGAAGTCTGTTGCTTAGAGAGAGAATACATAGTGTGTAATTACAATACCACTGAAAAATACAGCTTATGTGTTTAGGTATGTCAGCTGTCCAGCTGAGCTGCACTTAAGTATCTTTCAGTATATCCATTACATTTGCATAGGATATACGTAAATTAATATGTCCTTAAATCATACCTATTTCTGTATGCATAGATGTAGTATGCATGTGTATACATGTATACATACATTGGTATGATATAAGCACATATTCATTCAGAGCATTTTAATATAGTTAAAAAACACTGTGCCAAAAATGTACACCATCTGTTTTCAATCAAAATAGCCTATTTCAGAGGAAGGGAGTGTTGTCTGGTGATCAGAGCAGAGGAACTAAAGTCAGGACTCATGGATTCCATTCCTGAATCTGCCAGGAATTGGCTGCATGGTTTTGACAGGGTCTGTGACTCCTGTGTACCCTGCTTTCCCCATTTGCAAGATGGAGCAGTATCTACTCCTGAATGTTGCAATGGAAAACATAATTAATATATGCTTGGAAAAATACAGAAGTTCTTTTTATATCATCATGGTATGTTTGAAGAGTGGAATTTAATTGAGGAGTACAGTAAAGGATTTGTTTCAGAAGACATATGTAGCAGCTATGTGTATAATTACAGCTATTTGTACACATGTAGGTTGCCTAATTTTTGAATGATAATACCCGTAATAAAATTAATGGGGGGAAAATGGTGCTCAACACTCTATGAACCCAGCCAATACTGTAAAAGTTTTCACACTCTATTGAACAGGGTTTCCACGGAGACAGCCGTACACCAGTGAGTGAAATATGTGCTGTACCTAATTTTCATCCTGAAATAGGAAAATACAAATGGGTATTGGGATTTTCTGGCAGGTTCCCTGCAGAGAAAGCCTAGCTCCACTGCAGACAATACTCCTATTAACATAATTAGGACAAGATTTCACCCCATCCGCTTCCTTAGCTTCAGTGTGTCCCTTTCAGGAATACAGCAGGGACTGCTCAGCCCATTCCACATGCTTCCTCTTGGGCATGTTGGCCATGTCTATGCTGCAGCACAGAACAATGTCCTTCCTGTGCTCGGTGGTCTGCCCAGCCTGGGTGTGGTGGGAGTGCACCAGGTGTCATAGCAGCCAAACAGTAACAGTGCTCCATGCCCCTGTTGTCCCACTGTCCTCACCTGGTGATTTCCGAACTCTTTCGATTCCCCCATGGTGTGCACATCTGTGGGGTGTTAAGGCTGTCTCCTGCCTCTGGAGAAGGAGATCAGAGGCGCTTTCCATTGGGATGAGAAACACCATATAGCAAACTGCATAAATGCAGCAGCTGCATAGTGTTGGAGAGGAAAAGGAACAGTGTTTGTCCTTTGGGGTTTGCCTGGCTGCCAGTACAAAAGTGGCAGTGAAAGAAATCATGTGTGCTCAATGCTGCTTATGTATGCTGCAAACTAAGCCATTGAAGTATGTGATAAATATTTGATGTAAATATAAATGTATTTCAGTATCTATGTCTTTGTCACCATGAAAAATGGGGTGAGCTTGTTTGTTTTGGATGTTTTTGACAGCTGCTTTTCCCCATGTTGCACCTCCTATCTCAACTGTGTGCTGTTGCTTAAGTGCAGCTTCAAAAGCACTTGTGGGATCTTACCATGTACACACCTAAAATGAGCCAGTTGCTCATCCAAGTGAGCTAGTATAGTGACATATATGATAAAGCAAGAAAAAGACGAGGTAATATGGATCTCACAGCTATTAAGTGGATTTACAGGTTTGTCACTCAGAGAAATACTTTCACCCAAATGAATGAGGACAATGCGCAATGTAAGGTTACGTTGGAGAGAGAAAGCAGTTGAATCAACACCAGCTTTTGAGAATTGTATCTCTATGTTTGAGATCTTAAACGTTATCTTCTGTCTTTGTGAACGTATCTGCTATTTAGATTGCCCCTTCTACATTTTAAATAAAGGGTGTATTCACTTAGTGCCTAGGAAATACTTTGTAAATCCAGCTTTCAAGCCTCTTTCAAGCCTATGGAAAGTTTCCATCACGTATATTAGATCTTCCGTCATAGATATGTGCCATATTCCTTTTCAGCTGTCTTGAGTCAGCGTGTTGAAGATAACAAACTTGCTAACCAGGATGAACTTTTCTTCAGTTCTTGAACTTTTGTAAGATGAGATTCTTCTTTAAAGGTGGCACAATCAGCCACCTAGACATCAGCTTCTAATTTCAGGCTACAAGTGACACAAAGAAGCAACTAGGGAGACCTAGGCAGGAAAGGAGGGTAGGGCTTGGTGGGAGGGGACCAAGGATCTAAATCTTGCATTCTGATTGTGATAGTCTGTACCTGGAGGGGAGAGGGGGAAATGTGTCTCTCATATGCAGTAAATGAGAGCAGTTCATTCAATTGATTCATGCAGTAGACTTACACAAACACCAGAGGCTCTTCTTGTGCATGGAGTTATATTTTGTGAAGAGAGGTTTTGCTCTCATGGCCCATTTGTTTTTCCGTCTCTCCACTGCGACTTTTGGCAGGGAGGCATGAAATAAGGGTGCATTGCCAAATGAGTATCAGCCAGCTCTGGGGCCAGGGCCAAGAGGCAGCGATAGGCAGCTGGTGAGGGTTGCTGCCTCTTGGCATGCCCCTTGTGGAAGGCAGTAGATTCCTGGGTCTGACCTTGAGCAGTCAGGAAGAGGATGAGGAGGCTGAGCCAGGCAACCCAGCTCCCTGCAGAGGCCACAGCAGAGCAGGGCTGGCTGTAGGTTATCTTTAACAGCCACTTCCACTGAACTAGAGCAAACAGAGTCTGGCACAGGCGGGCTTGGAAGGCCTGCTGGGTTCCCTTGTTTTTGAGGACACTTGTCTGACCCAAATAACGAGGATTTTGCACATTGCTAAATGCACTGGACATGTCAACAAATGCATAAAAGTGTTTGGTTTACCACCTGGCTGAAAAATTGTTTAGAATCTGGAAGGCAATAAACTGCAGATTTTTTTTATTTTTTTCCCTTGTCATCCTGGAGACCATGACTTTTAAATTGTGTGTCACTTCCTAAACACAAAGATTGTTCTGCATTCTGTTGGTGATGGTGTTCTCAGGAATTTGTAACTGAAATAAACTTTATTTCATTTTATAATACCTTTTCACTATATTCAGGGATTCTTCCTGACAGTGTCAAAATAGGGCTTCATGACTTCAGTTCATGCAGACTCCTCAGAAAAGGAGGTAAATTACCAAGAGAAACTTACTTAAATTCTTTATTCACATAAGATAGATGCAGCTCATCAGTAACTTTTTGACTGTGGAATTCTGCAGGCGTTCCAAGCAGTAAGGCAGCATTACTGGCAGCTGAATTAAGATGGATCATAGAAGGGAGATGCTCTTTAATGCTGTACATGTAAGTACACCACATTGCCATTGCCATTCTTAGGTGGGTGCTTTACAGTGCAATGGTCTGACATAACCAACAGCTGTTGTGTCATTGGAACATGAAGTCATCACAATACCAGGTATTGAATTGTGCTTGCATATACTAATGTTGTTTTCCAGCTTCTGCTGCTATCTCTGTCAAGTTCTTTCTCACGCCTGAAGTGCAAAAGCAGGGCTTGAGGTGAGCAATGCCTGGTGCTACAGCAAGTCTTCAAAGTAGCATGTGTGCTGCATGTGATTTGAGTCTCCCATGTCCAGCTTCTGCTTTTGCTTTCTAATAGTTCCTCAGTGTCTGGGCTGTGGTGAGAAACGTCTCAGGTGAGACAGAGGAGGGGAGCTTCTCTGTGTCAGACATAAAATCTCTGCTATTATTACAGAGAAAATGGAGCAATATGCAATGAGACCGCCAGTGCACTCCAAACCACAGCCCTCCTAGACTTCTCCTTCTTCCAAGTCTGATGGGGATCCAGATGCAAAGGAACTTTTCCAGAAAAACAGACTTTGGCTCTCAGTGCTTCATGCTGCAGAGAATTATGCACTTTCTGAAACTTTTATTTGAGAACATTTGTTTTCCCGATGGTGTTACTTCATGGACTGTATTTACTTTTTCCATTTTGTTCATAGTTACCAGTGTGTCTATTTTCATAGTCATGCTCTAGAAACAGAAGTTCCTTTTCCTCTCTCTACTCTAATCCTTGTAACCTTCACCAAAGCTTAACACTTAATTTGGATAATAATTCCTGCCTACCATCTCCCTCCTCCCACATCACTTGCCCCTTTATTATGGTGGCTATAGGGAGTGAAGTGCTAACGGGTGCTTTCTAACTGCTTTGAAAAACACCGTCATGAAAGAAGCCAATTAAGAAAACAAAATGTTTGGCACCAGTAATGGAACACAAAACCTTTTACCTTCCTCCATGCGTTTGAATCTAACCCAGCTCAGTAACAACCCAAGTTGTTAATATGTCAGGCGTATATGGTAGCCTGAAATAGTTCAAGTTCTTACTCCGTGTCATCAGGTTTGGGATACAGAACCCTGGACTCCATGCACAGTCTTGAACATAATCCAGCGCTGTTCTTGCTGTCAGGGCAATGTGGTTGGCTGGCTAGAAACAGTCCATGCTGTTTGCCAGCTTTCCAGCAGAAAAGCTTCCCCATTAAAGAAACAGTCAAGTCAAGTAGTGCTGCCCCATCATGTTGGCCGTCCCAGTGGCAGGGAATGGTGAGGAGTTGGTGTACGGTGAGAAGACAGTTCCATCTTTTAGAGGCACAGTGGCTAAGCTGCGTGCAGCACAAGGAAGCATAGCAGCAGCCCTGGAGTCGGTAAAGAAATAAGGACCTCTGTGGAAATGAACAGCACTTCCAGGAGATCCTGACATTTGAAAGCTAGCTCCCTTAAGGCTTTTTTGGTGGAAGATAACAGGGGGAATTTTTAAGATCCTTATCTTCTCTAAAGAAGTTGACTTCCAGAGACTGTGTTAGAGTTGCTACCCAATAGGCTGCTGTCTCCGTACGCGGCTGGTGCAGCACAAGTGTACCCTTTGGACAGGCTGCTCTAGAGTGTCTTTGCATCTGGCTTGCTGGGAACTCCTGCAGAAATGTAGAGATTCAGGCACCTATCTAGGCACAAGGGAGTCACAGGGCAGGGCAGAGAGGCAAACCCAATCCTGCAGAGTGCTTTGGGCTCGGCAAAGTGATCTGGGAGCCCTCTAGCACAAACAGCACCAGTGCTGAGGATGCTCAAGATCTCACAAAAAAAANCCAAACCAATGTGAAATAGATCTGAAGCTTGGCTTTCGGAGTGTTAGATTCACTTTATATTGTGCTTCCAGCAAGACCTAATTGTCAATAATGAATCTTTCTAGTCTAAGAAAGTTCCAGTTGTGTGTCAGCTATACACTGCTTTTCTTTTTCACACCCTTCTCTGTTGCTGACATAGCACGGGTCTTCTCCAAAGAGTTTGTTGGAGAAAGAACTCATACCAGCATTTTTGCCCCATTTGCAGCTACTTTTCCATTGCATAGAGCCAAGGGAAGGAAAGGCTAAAATGTTGTAACGGGTGCTTTTTAGCAGGCTTGGATAATGCCTTTCAAGGAAGCAGCTGCATCAAGATGTTCCTGAATGTCCTGTCTCTTGCACTGCGAGACCTTGTCCCTTACAGACAGAGTCTCAATCTCCTATGGATTCTGATATCCCATGATATGTATCTTTTCATGATGAAAGAGCCTTAGTAAACTCTTTATTTTGGCCAGCTTTGCCACAACTTGTTTTCTGTGAATGCTCTGTCCAGTTTTGTTGGGATTGTCTGCTGGATTAAAAATTGTCATCCAAGCAAGGCATCTAGTCTGATTTCTCTTGCTTCCTTTACAACAGATGCTAAAACCAGGATGGGACTGTAGTTTTTTCTTCAAAAGGACAGAACTAGCTTTCAGTTTGCAGCATATAATATATGTAGAGTGGCTTGGGAACAAGTCCAATTAAACTAAATGTTTCCTCCACATAATGATCCATTCTCAACAGTAATTTATCAGTATTAACATTTAGAATTTATTTCCAGAACCAATGTTTTAAAGTATGATTAATCTTCAACAAGATTAAAATAATTGCTTGTAACATTTTAACTGACTTAGCCAGGTGACAAGAAATTTGTGAATGTCAAATTACTATCAGAGTTTCAAAATGCACTCACTTACTGTTTCTGCAAGTGCAAAACAATCTTAAATAATAAATGCAAAATGTCAGCCATACCATCTATCAGTACAGGAATCATCTTTAAGAATGTCATTAACTATGCCTTTAAACTATTTCAGGAGATCTGGAGGCAGGGTTATTTATCACTTGTGGAATCCACATTTGTAAGATCTCACAATATTAGAACTCTAGAAAGTGAGGTTTTTTTGTTTTATTCAAGGTTATGACTCTGAGAGTTCAGGTTTCCCTTATTCTGCAAACTCTTTGGACTTTTATATGGCCCTTTCCATCTCGCCTTGTGTACTGCATCCCTGAGCAAGTTGTTGTGATTCATGTCTCCCAAAACACGATGTTCACATTGGACATTTCATTTGGAAACCATATTTAGAGCACATTATCCTAATGCTTTATCTGTCAGCTTTCATGGGCAAGAGGTTGAGACATTTTTCTGTATAAGTTCTTTGAAAACACAAATCTTGCTAGTCCTGAATTCTTATTATCATTGAGGCAATTGTAGCCTTCAACTCTCTATCAGTGAAGTGAGATTTTCCTTCCACCCTCTTGAGCTACACAGCAGATAAAATCCCAGTCCTTTTTTATGTTAAGGTCTTGTACTGTTATGTTCTGCAGGACTGGGGGAGAGAATCTAGACTTACAGATCCTCCATGGTCACCTCTGACTTCACTGAGTTGACATAATCCACAGTGCCTGCTGCTCTGTCTTGGGCAGAACTTTGATCAGCACATTTGCAGAGATAGCTGAATTTTGGTTTGACATCTTGCTGGTCTCTGCTGGACTTCCAAAACAGGGTATGAGTCACAAACTATTCCCTCTAAGGTAAACCTCACTGTTTTGGAAGCTGTAAAGGAAGCCTGTTATTTTTAAAGGACAGAATTTTTTCTTTCATTCTCTCCTCCCCTCCAGACACTCTCTCTGTTTATTTTTCATTCTGCCCCAAACCTTCTTTGTTTATATCCCACATTTTGGAAATTTCTTTCTTCTCCCTCATCTAACTGCTCCTTTATTCCACATGGTTTCTCTGAAGAGGCGAGCAAGATCTGGAAAGAATCAGACATTTACACTGATAATGTTCCAGCCGGATTAGCAAATGTTTGGAAAAGACCTCAGGCTTTGGGCACCAGCTTCCTTCTGATTGGGGTAAAACACTTTAATGACTGGGGTTATTGCTGTATAGAGGTCTTTTTCCTTTATGGTATCTGGTGCTAGTTATTATCAAAGACAGATTGTTGGACTGTGTGGACTGACACTGGGCTAGTCCAGTCTGGCTATTCTCATCTCTCTATGAATGTGAATCCAGACACATTTCAGTCTAAGCTGGGTGTTCTTTTTGATGCATACAGGATAAATAATAAGGTATACTCAGTAAAGTTAATAGGCCACAAGAAGGAACTGGTGATCTCTGTGTCCATCAGCCCATATGCTTGTTGAACTGAATCCCCAATTCCACTGGAAAAGAAGGAGCTGCAGATCTTTCCACATATTTTAAAATATATGTAATCACAAGCAACAAAGACTTAGTAGAATGCTTCAGTCATCTGGGTTTAGGCATCAGGCAAGGTTAAATTTAAAGCCCAGACAATACACTCACAGCTAACTTTTTGACCTCATTCTATATGTGGATTTTCTTCATCGCAGAATCCATGTCATGAGGCTGAGAATGCCAATACACTTTTTAGATGGGGAGTTGATCCCTTAGGCACTTATCTAGCTGAACTGGAATAATTGCTTCCTTTCCTCCTGTATTTCTTCAAGGCATTCTTGTATGTTGTGTCTTAGCGTTTCTGTTGGCCAGAGCAGGAAGCCATACAACAAGTTGCAGCCAGATTTCAGGGACTAAGCTGATTAACTCTGGGGAAGCTCTAATGCAAATCCCATCCCGTTTAATTCCTTAGCTCGCCTCCACACTGCATGGTATTCCCTCCACACAGTCCTACATTACCAAGTGGCACAACACCACCAGCAGCCTCACATAAATCTTACAGAGCTTGGGGCTGCCAGTCACACCACGCAGTTTTAAGGTGAAATTCCCTTCTCAGCACAAGGGCTAAACAAATAACACATGATGTTCAAGTCACTCAGAGCTCTGCAGAGCAGAAAGGGTTCATGCTTTGCAAAAGGGAACTTACTGCAGGTGGTTTTGTGGTCTGCTGAAGTGTATTGCCTAGATAATGAATTAATAAGTGTTGTAATATCAAATGTATATGTGTTTTTTAGGTTTATAGGTGCACACCTATAGCTACAGAAGTATGCTCCATTATATAAAATCTGCTCTGATGACACTTGTCAAAATAAAAGTGAACTGCTACAAAAACAGAAATAATGGGTTTTTTTCTGTTTCCAGAGATGATAATCCTTTTCCCGCAAAGACCTTCTAAGATGGCAGTTAGCTGCTAACACAGTAAAGAAGAAAACATAACAGCAAAAAACATCTCTGCTGACATCTCTACATCCACATTAACATAAATGAAATGAGAACTTAGCTTCAAATTGTCAAAAGGTTGTTAGGTCCATGTTTAATAGAAAGACTGATGTTACACTCTGATTTTGACAAGATTCAAGTTAATACCAGCCAGCTGAATTCCACAGACCACCTCTGGGAGCTGCATATTCACAGACAGAGACGGTTTGACCTCATCCAATTTATACATTTGATCTAATGCACTGGAGGCCATCTAAAAATAGATTTCTGGAGAGGAAGACGGATAATGCTCCTGAGCCAGGGACCAGCAAAAGCAGCTCTCCTTCAAGTCTCTCTTCTCTCTCTTTATGAGGCTTCAGCTCAAACTTCCCTACATTAAAAAATTGCTTTTATCGCAGATCCCCTCAGAATAGATAACTTCACTCTTAATAAGTCTAAAAGAAGATTTGTCAGCCCTTCATGAATAACCAGATGTTGGGAAAAGGATGGTGTGTCATTTCCTTGAACAAACATTCTTGGCATTTATGCATTTCCTCCCATATCTGCTTAATAAATGATCGTGTGTAAATTTAGTGCTGACAAAACTGAGGGCCTGGGAGAAAATGGATTACTCACTCATTTGGTCATTTTACTTGGTCAATGCATGGAATTTTTGTTTTCTGGGAAATTTGACATTGAAATATTACTTTCCATCTGGTTCAGAATATTTAAAGAAAAATATTAACCATAAAGCAGAAATACCAAGATGGCATTGTTGTAGATGCCTTTTTGTTTGAAAATGTCAAGGCTTAGTATTTCTTTCATAATATTTTTAGTTTTCATTACATGATGAGACTACTGATGGAAACTTGCTTTTAAATTATTAAATGCCACTCCTGTGTACTGGGCTAGAAAATATAAGGTGGTTCTTTCAGGATTAAAGAGCATCCAGAAGTATTATTTTGAAAAAAGTGTTAAAATAGTATATTTCAGTTATCCACAGTCCTATGCAATCCTCCAACTAACTCCTCCACATATGCTAATGTGACAGTAATAATGGTTCATTTATGCTAGCACAACTATTGATATTAAATAATTTAAAGGACTTATTTTTAATGCAAATATTTTAAAAATGTCCAGATAAAACCACTTTCATTTCAAGATTTCACTGAAAATACTAAGTGTATTCAATAGAACTTCACATGCAACAAAATAGTGGCTCAAAAATATTTTCACAATAAGCAAAAGTTGCTTATAATGTCTGCTTCAATAAAAAGGTCAGGCAGTTGTTATCCCTATTTCTAAAATTCTGTCCATGTCCAAACAGATGTTTGGTAGCTATGTGTATTTGGTGTTTTCATTCTCATAGTTCCCACATAGTCAAGATTATCAATAAAATACCAGTACTGAGGGAAGTAATTTCCACAGTGAGATGAAACAACTAATTTACATGGAGGGTGAAATTCCGTAAATGAAACTCCAGTTTTCTCATTCTATATCTCGTGAATAGAAGAGATGTTAAAACATTGTCTACGAAATCAAAAATATACCTGTGATTCACCCTTATTGTGAAGTGATTGAACAAAATAACTCCTTTGGAACCAATGTACCATTACCCTCTTTTGTAATGGCAGTCATCTCCCTCTCTGGATTGTGAGCTGGATTTGAAAAGGGTAGAGTGCAGCAAACCCTGTACGACTCCTGATTTAGCAAGGTACTGGCAGAACCATCAATTGTTAAGGGAATTACTCTGTCTTCACTGAAGGAAGAGTAACTCAGTGGCAGAAAGTAAGCAGAGCCAAGATTGCAACTGATAGGCATGGCTGTTTTTCATGTGTGGGGAATTTCTCTGCCAATGTGATTTTGCACGCTGCATAACTTAATAAAGTCATATGTCACAGAGAACCCCAGCCCAGTTCATTAATTCATGACTATCTCTAGTAAATGCTGTCAGAGAAGAAAAATAAAAGTTAATGGACCACATTTTGTCCTCTGTTAAAAGTCACTACACTGTAGTTTCCACTGGTGCAACCAAGGCTACTGTATCTTTGCCAGGTTTTAAAACATTTTCATATATTTACGTACCCAAATAAGTTGATTTGAATGAACACATTAGAGAAAAGCATTTATTCTTCGTCTGAATCTGAATCAGCAATTCTGGTCTGCTGATTACATCTCAGAAATCCATCACATCATTCGAATAGTGCCCTGTACTTGTGCCACGGACATGCTTCATGTGGGTCAATGGCTAGCAGGGGAGCGTGGCCATCCAGGTGCTGTCCGGATGCCATGTGGCACACTTGGCAGGGTACTTGCCGCCTTGGATACCATTTGTGCATCTCTGCAAAAAGCTTCCCTATCTTGTGAGACTATAATCATCTGTGGATGAGAGACAATGTAACTAAATGAACTGTTAGAAGTCTCTGTCATTAGGTGTATGCTGCCTAACGCTGCGCTTTGCGTTCTGCACTCAGCAGTTCCAACTCATCCAAGTGCTGCTGAAATACCACGTTCACACTGCCTTCTACTTTGCACTTAAAACATAATTTCTTCCATCTTCTTCTCTTGCAGGGTACCTGCCGGCAAACTCCCTTCGTCAACCCATTGCCTGGTGACCCATCATGATCCGCTCGTCCAAACACTTCCATAGCAGCTCTTGCCGTACGTTTAAAGCGATGCTGCCCTCTCCTGTTCACTCTTGACCCGAATGAGCTGCGTCTAAGGGGAGGCTGCAACCGGGTTTGTGACTGCGTCGAGTTAAATCGTAGCCAGGGGAAAAGGTCCACGTTTTTACTGTAATTTTATCAGTCCTTTAAGGTCTGCATAAATAATATACCAGGGAAATATTACTGCAAATTCTATTCCGTGAAAATTTTCCCTTCCCAATATTTCTTCTCTCTCTGTTTTCCCATCCCCTTATATTCTTTGTTTACAATTTTTTTTTTTAAATCCACCTACTTCTTACCAATCTCTTCTTCTCTCTGAGAGTTTTCTAAACACACTCCTCCATGAGACACAGCTAGAAGAACGTGGGTGTTAATTGCAATAAACAGTTCGTTAGCAATCAGAGGAGACAGTCAGTCAAAGCCTGGGTCCATTATGCGGTCCCTGAGGTAAGAGTTTGACACAATAATTGCGCCAGCTCAGGCTGCTCCCCAGAAGAGCCTGTCAGAGAGACAAGCCCCTCTTCAGGGGAAAGGGCAAATGTATGACAGCATTGAGGTCTAAAGAGACAAAATAACAATAATTTAGTATTTCTGTCGTTCTAGTTACCGCCCCTCCTATTCAGTAACTTAAAATATTCACACAGCTCTTTTTTGAAACAACGCCTTTAACCCCCATTCAAGCCGTTACTCAATGCATGTATAGTTCACTCGTTCTGAAACCAGATTTTCCAAACCATGGGTTGTGGGGGAAATTCAAAAGGATCACTGGAGGGCTAAACAAAAAAATCTTATTGTTACTGTAATTGTTTAAATTGTGATTGATTTAATATCATAAGAAAACATAATTTGATTTTCATTGCTCTTTTTCTTAAGTTTTATGCTGACAGCATCTCATGTTTCCCAGGGTAAGGGCCATTGAGAAGTGCCTGTAAAAACTGTGTGCAAGCACTTATACTAATCAGCCTTGAAATGCTGGCTGCAGCTCAGTCCTTCCTCCACTACCAAGGAGAGAGTGTTCTGTGGACTCCTCCTGTAATTACGGCCAATTCTCACTCCTCTGCCCTCGAGGAGCTGAACTGTTCCTGCCATGGAAAGGTAATTAGCTATTTCCTGCCTAGGGAGAGTCAAATGGAGACGAATGAGCTCAAAAGCCTTTAATATCCGCAGCACTAAATACTATTGTTCTGCTCCTTGAATATCCACTACGCTAAGTGCTTCTGGTTTAATCCCCGCCCAGGGTCTCTGTGTAGAGGCGGGTTCTCTAGCCAAGCCTCCCCATACCCTCAGATGGGGAACTCCGTGCTGCAAAGTGTCCAACATCTCTGCACAAGACCTGAGGAGTGTCAGCTCACTGGGATGAGAGTGTTACCGCTTTGCAGCCACTGTCGAGTTGGAGTCTTAATTCCTGTGCTCATTGTCCTGCCCTGGTGGCACGGGCTGATCCAAATGAGGAGGATCACTGTTACCTCTTATCAACCTCTTTTGAAGAACACAATCATCCTTGTATTGTTCCTCTCCAATAGCTACTGGATTTTTCATAGAATCACGGAATGTTAACGGGTTGAAATGGACCTTAAAGACCACCTAATCCCATCCTCCCCTGACATGGGCAAGTACACCTCCCACTAGACCAGGTTACAGAATCACTCCTCTGATTTGTTGAGGTCTCTCTACAGGGCCTCTCTGCCTTCGAGGGAGTCAATAGCTCCTCCCAGTTTATCCAGCCTGGGTTGGATACTGCCAGGGTTGGAGCATCCACGACCCCCCTAGGCAACCTGTTCCGTGTCTCACCATCCTCCCAGTAAAAAAATTATTCCTAATATCTAAACTGTATTTCCCCTCTTTCAATTTGTACCTGGTACTCCTTGCCCTATCACTACAGCTCCTGATGAAGAGTCCCTCTTCGGCTATCCCGTAGGCTCCATTCACATACTGGAAGGCTGCTATGAGATCTCCATGCAACCTTCTCTTCTTCAAACTGAACAGACCCAACTTTCTCAGCCTGTCTTGGTAGGGAAGGTGCTCCAGTCCTCTGACCAACTTTGTGGCCCTCTGGATGATTCTGCCAGTACACGTTCCTTTAAAAACGGTGTTCGTTTTGTTAACATTTCTTCAGAATATCCCTGTTTCCTTTTCCTCTATATTCACAAGTACCACTATAATCCCACACAAGTCTGCCTGTTTCACAGGGAACTCAGATTTGCTTCCTGAGGTATGCACAGGCATATCTCAAAGTATCTTGCCAACTCATCTTGCATTCACCTGGAAGCCACATAACAGGGCAGCCTGCCCTGAGTACTCACTGTCATCTGGCAGTGTTGCTCTCAAGGTGTTTGTCAGTCCAAAAGCACCTGTGTAGTTTGCAATCTTCGTTTTGAGGTGCATCTGCAGGTCCTGTAATGTGCTGTGATGGAAAACTTTTTGCTCACATCTGGAATCACTGTTCTTGACATCTCAGATGGGGGTGAGGGAAAACCTTTATAAAGGGAAAAGGACAATGAAGCAAGATATTAAGACAGCTAGTCCGTCCGTGAGTCACAGCTATTAAAAATTTGGCACCAGCCACAAAGCAGCTAAATGTAACCAGCTCTAAAAGGCCCACAGGATGTCTCTTGCTCATTCACTCACACACAAGACACACTGACAGAGTTTAAACAAGCAATTCCCCGCTCCATATGCTCTTAAGACCAACTTTGTAAGCAACTTGGGCGTAGGGTTTAATTTCCACAGGAAAATTTATTTTGCTTTCCTTAGCTGACTTTCTAACACCCTGATGGAGATTTCTGATGTCTCAGGGTCTGATTTGCAGCCTGCTGAACCCAGTGTGAGTCTCCCTTTGATGTTGAGTCAAGAGACCACAGATCAAGCCCTCAGCAATCAGTTTGGGCCACATGTCCTGATGACTTAGAAGGTAGATGCTGACAGTGTAAAACAATAGCAGAGGAGGCAAAAAAGAGACTGACTGTGTCCAGTGCTGCATGACGGCTTCTAATGTTGGTTGTGGCCTCCTGGTGCATCATATAGTCACTGCTGACGTGGCAACAGCTTTGAAGAGGAGAAGGCAAGAACTTGCACTCCCTAGAGAAAGAAGACAGGAGAGACAACAGGGTGTTGAAAAAGAAGGGTCAGAAAGACCAAAGATCAGCATTTGTGGAGAGAAGTGAAGAGGGATGTGAGGAAACTGCAAAGGAAAAAAAATTACTGGAAACAGAAACCAGGTTTTCACAGCCACCTCCATGGGTAAAATGCCAATAACAACTAACAAAAACATATTTTTCAAAAGTGCATACAGCATGGTGCATAAATAAAAAACAGGCTTCTTAAAAATTCTTGCAGGGGTACTGTAATAATTATGTAGTGTTGGTAGACAACTCTAACCAGAGCAAAAATTTTTATATCAGCCCCAGATCACCTACTCAAACTGGGAGGTGTCCACTTGTGCCAGCTGTGAATTTCATCTCTGATTTTTGTAATATTTCGGATATTGTGAAAGCTTTTAAAGAGGAAGTTCTTCAGTCCTTTTTCTGTGAAATAAGAAAGGATGACCTAGGAACTATTTCTTTCAAAACTGGATAAATAATACACTATTGAATTCAAGTGTGCTTTATTGTGATCCTGAAAACCTTCTGTTTGAAATGTGCTGCAGGTTGGAGAACAGGTTTTAAAAGTCTGAATCTATTCCAAAACCACGATGAATGATTTTCTGGAAGAAAAGATAATATATTGCCCTTGGTTCCTCTCCAAGATTTGTATGTCTAACATGAATACTCCTCTATCTCCTTCTGTGGTGACATATCTGAGATCAATTATGCCAACAGTAAAGTCTGGAATTTTTATAGTCCAGCTCTTTACAAGCATTTTCATAGAAGAACTTATGAAGGCTGAGGCACAGGAAAAGTCCTATAATCCTGGCCTGTTATGTTCATCATCTCCAGCCCTCTGTCTTTTCCTCTCTACCCTCTCCAAGTGAAAACACTGGCTCACATAATACACATACTCCATTGTGGTGATTTAAATGGCCATCTGTATGTTTATCTGAGGCCTCTGTGAATGGGCAGCCTCATTAGTGCTTGTGTCATGGACGGATGGGCCAACACAAATTCTGTTTGTGTAAGATAAATTCTCCTCTCCTGGCTTTATCTCTTTTCTTCATTCCTTTTGCGCTCTCTCATTTCTCTTTTTTTGCCTCTCTGGGAGTTTATCCTTGATAGAATTCACTTTTCTTATTTCAGAGGCTGGGTTCTGATGCCTTTACTTTTCTTTTCCTCTGCACATGCTTAGGAGAAATCTTTCTGAATAGATATGCGTTTTTACCCTGATTGTGGCTTTTCCTGCAGGAGTGGTATTGCTGACATTAGCCCTCTAATGTTTGATTCAAGACAAGAGAGTCAGCAGGAGTAGTTCCGAAGTAATAACCTTAAGCTGTGGCTAAGGACCTGGAAGTTTTGAAGGTTCTCTTTAGGATTATTTACTTTTTGCAATGATAAGAAGCAGTGAATCGGTTTTATTTGTCAATAAACAATATCTGCTTTGTGTCAACTCCCAAAACTACAGTGTCTGGATTATAAACAGTGAGGGAAGGCTTATGAATTATAAGCAAAATGTTTTCATTAGATTGATCTGCTTACCTTTAGCTTTAGATTTTGAAAAGCTTGTTTACAGGCAGGATGCTGAATCTGTCATGCTTAGTAGCGCTGAGTAGCACTTGAGTGCTCTGATGCTCCTTCTGGGTCAACTAAGTATTTAATAAATTCTGAGGAGCAGCTTTGTGCTTGACTAGCTGGGAAATTGGGAAGTGGAGAGGTAATTGTATTAGTCAATATGAAGGGAGGTCACTGTCAATGTTTTAAATCAAGGCTTAAAGAGACCAAACATTAACCTTAATTCTGACAAGCAGTGGTTCAGCAGCAGGTGGGGTCTTGTCCCTGCAAAGAAATCACAAGAGTGATATATTGGGTTTCCAACATAATGTTGTTGAATTTTCTATATAAGTTCTGCTTCATTTAGCTCACTGCCTATTCCCAATGCTGTCTGCAACCTGAATGCCCTGTTGGATCCTTTCTGGTTTATTCCTCAGCATTAGGATCAGCTTCAATGGGTTTTTGAATATGGGTGAGGGCATTAAAGAGATATATGAGTGATGGCTGAAAATCACCAAGAGTCAAACTATTACTCCCTCCTAAGTACTTTTGAAAGCCATCTGCAGAAATTGAGATAACAGAATCCAGTTTTCTCTTTTATCAAAGAGCTTGTTCAGGAAGGGTAAGGGGCTAAGGGAGGGATACATTTGCTTTCAACAATAAGTAATTATCTATGACTGAAATACATATGCAGCACACATGTGGAAGGAGGAGCAAGTGTAACAGCCTTTTACTTGGTAAAAATGCATTTGTAAAACTTAAAAAGGATTCCCCTGACTCACAGAAGGCATTGTATCCTACTGATAGCTTTTTACAACTGAATTTAGGTTCAGTGTTCAGATTGCTTCAGCACAGCTATGGGAAAATATAACTCTGGCCCTAGGAATAGGAAGGAATGTCTATTTTTCATCCTCATGTAATTGAAAACTGACTGAAAACAATTGGCAGGAATCTAAATATTCGCATCTGGGCAGAGACCAAAAATGGGAAATTTCAGGCCAAGAGAATTTTTGGGGGAAGATTATGAGGGCATACATGAAAATAGTTTGGTTTTTGTTTGTTTTTTTCCTTTTCTTTCTTTCGTTCCTTTTTTTTTTTTTTTTCCTTTTTAATGGTAATGGTAAAAGTTTCATTAGAGATGACTCAATGTATTAACTGTCCAACCATTTTTTCCTAGTGCTTGTTCTTCAAATCCTGCATTTATGACTGAGTATAAAAGTAACAGACAGTGTATCTTTAAATAGAAATTACATTCCTGTCAGCTTACCCAAAGCCCAAATATGGGACAGAGTGTCAGAGAAAAACACTAACATGAGGGATTCAGGGACTTGACAAGGTTACAGACTGCTTCTGCCTCAGAAACAACTTACACTGAATTGTGCTTCCTGAACTTGTATCTCAGGACATAAAAGCAAGGGAGAAACAACCCCTTACTAGAGCAACAGCAGAGAGAGATATCTGGTGTAAGGTGAAGTGTGGTCTATCTGGAAAGTATAGGGTAACAAGGTGTTAATATCCCATTTGTTTTGGTTTACTGCCACCTGGGGCTGAGGTTGATAAAGAGGCACATGGCTTCACTGGCAGAAAAGTTTGGCCACGTGCTGTAAAATATTATAAGTATTACATGGTGTAGTTTGGGAGCCTACCCTCCAAGTGTAATCTAGTGTGGCTCAAACACTGAAGAACCACTCCATAAAAATGGCACTTCTCTGTTCTGCACACCTGTTTCTTGCATGTATCCTAAGAGTCATATCTGCTTAAAAACCATTTAAATGAAAGATTTACTGTAATTTTTTTTAAAGAAAAAAACATCTGCAGAGCCCTGCAGAGCCAATTCTACTTGGAAGAGAGCTTGCTCTTCTTCAGCATGATATTAACTGCGAGATCATTGTTGCTCTCCTTTATTTCCCTGTGTGTGTGCAGTGAAGATGTGAGGTCAGGAGGATATGCCTTCTACTGGTGCAGGACTTGAGAGAAGGGCAAAGGTTGCATCTGCGTTCCTGCAGGTTGTTGTGAACTGGTAAGGGCACAGTCTATTTCGGAGTATTCCTAAAGGTCCTTCCTTCCCTGCTAAAATCCTGCCATCCTCTGCTGCTCATCAGTGCCAGAGACCAGCTGTACTCTTCTGAGCACGTTCTGCTGGCTGGGAGAGCTTGTGTAACACGTGCCACCTTTATGTTAACAGTTCTCTGCAGGAAAGTGGCAGCAGCCCAGCCAGTGCAGTGCTGAGCTACTCCTGCGGTGGTAAAGGTTAAATTAAAAGCCTCCAAGGAAGCACATCAGCGTACAGTGCTCCAATGGAGTGCCACCAGGACTCTGTGCTGACCTTGTTGTTAGCAATCCTAGCTGGGCCCACATCTCTAGTCCCCCACACTTGAGAGATTCCTTCCTCACCTTCCTCCTTTGTTTCTCAGTCTCTGGGACTGAGACCTTCCTGGCTAGCTCCATTCTTGTTGAGGGGAGCCTTGGCTACTCCCACTGGTGGGCGAGGGTCACACCCTTCAGAGTCTTCCAGCCACAAAACCAGCTGTTTGTTTGACTCCCAGTGACCTTCCTTTGCCTTCCCTCCCTGTGGCCTGGCTGTTTTTACCGAGAGGCTCACACCATAACCAGCTTCCAATGCGCTGCTGCGATTTGAACTCAGGCAGCAGGAAAAAACTGACCATCCTGCGCCTGGTGGCTCACTGTGCTGAGCCACCACATCAGCTACAGTCTAGCTCCTTATTACATCCAGATGCACAAACAGTTTGCCTGCCAAGAGTACACTTGGTGCTTCATGAAACCCTATCACAGAAACAGATTAGTGGTGGGACTGCAAGGAGCAGCTTTCGGGAAATGCATCATGAGGGGGGGAAGCCTCTGCATGGTACATCCATCTCGTGAGATGGGCTTGCTTCTGAAAGCTGTCTTTAAACTCAGAGGTAATTATAAGCACAAAAGGAGTAAAACAAAGGAAGAGAGTGACTCTAGGTTATAAATCAAAGCTCCACAAATCTGTGCCCTCTCCATAATCTCACATCCAGGACCCTTCATTTCTGTTCTTGGTGCGACTCATTTCACTCTGACTCCGCCGCTCTGGGCAGTTCCTTTTCTGCTAGAGCCTTCTACGAGTCTTCTCCCACGGCTCCCATTTTATAATCCATTGTGCCTCTCACCTGTGCATTTTTCTGTGCTTCTCACTTCACTGAGGAAGGCCTCCTACTCCCCAAACCTTCTGGTTTAGTCTGTTATTATAGTGGCAACTCAACTTTTAATTTAGAAAACGTTAATTGAATTTACAGTGTTAACTACCTGAAGAAAAGACTTAATTTCACTTGTCTGAGGAAAAAATGATAGCCATTTCAACCTGGGTATTAATGGTTTTGAGACAGAATCTAAGGTTGTTTTCTGTTCTCTGCATAAAGGGTAGCCATAATAATTTGTGCAAATCTTTGCGCACATGTAGCCCACATTGTGCGTGTTTCACCATGAATGAGAATCTGGGAAACAGAATCATTATTTCTGAATTTGCTCATGCATCTGTAGTGATTCAGCCACTAAAGTTATTGGAAGTTCAGGCCTGGATCCAGATTTTGCTTGCAAATGGAAAACAGCAGAACCCAGAGTTCAGGTGCGAATATGACTAGTTTTTAGCATATTCAAAAAAGAGTCTGAATTCAGGAGACCAAAATTACTTCCATGATAGATAAATCTAAGGGTTTCTAGGGACTATTATCTATGCAAGAGTGTCTTTCTTCATCAAAATAACTCATTCCTCCTTACTCGAGGCAAATGGTGTGTTAAATCTGTAGTCTGGGGTTCTGTTTGGTTTCTGGCCACAAGGGGACAGGCAGTGACTGTCACATAAGACAACACCGTGCCCCAGGTGGGATAAGTACATCGAAGACAGTCATTGCTACAGTGGTAACTATTTCTGGAAAGTCTAAGAAAAAAAAAATAAAATCATAGCCAACACGAATCACATGCAAAAATACATCTGCTGAAGTAGCACAGCAGAAACCAGAGAAATAAAGTACATATACATTACAGATGCAGCATAGGAAAAATGCCATCAATGTTTACAGTTAATTATACTTGATGTCAGGATATTGAAGCAACATAAGAAGTGGCATACGGGGCCTGCCAGAATCCTTAGCGCTGTAAAACTACTTGGAGAAGAAGGTATGATAGGGAAGACTTGGTAGATCAGTGAAAAATAATCTGATTTTAGGACCTCTTGCCTCATGTTCATAGATTCATCACACTGCCTGCCTGGCCCCTCTGCAGGCAAAGAGCTTCATCCACCCTGAAACACATCAGGCTGGGGCTCAACCTCCTTCATCAGTCAAACTGGGCTGTTCTGACCTCTGAATGGTTACTCTGTGTAGCCACAAGAAAACTCACTTATTGAGATAGATGTTTGCAGGGTGATTGAATTAATGTATTTCCTCATTCTTCCTCCTGAAGCTGATCACTCCAAGAATATCTTCGGTGCTTCCTGCATCAGAAATACCACTATAGATACTTCATTCAATTTTCAGTGACCTTTTCTTCGTATTTGTTTCACTAAGTACCAGAATCATTCACGGGGCTATTAATTAGCGCTGAATTCAGTAATTTTGGATAATTTTTTATGATTATCATTCTAAGGGTTGAGTATGATCTGTTGCAGGAACTTACTTTTATTTAGGTCCTTGAGGGAAAAAAAGAAGTGCTTAATGGAGGGAAGTCAGCAGTAAACTGAAGGAAATAAAAATTGACCTCTCTTGACAAACTGTCTGAATTTTCATGGCTTTCTCATGTCTTCATGCTGTGAGTAATGTAAGGAATGTCACAGGCTGAGTGTCTGCAAGCTCTGATATTAAAAATAAAAGCTTTATATAAGCCAGTTGCAGTTTCCTCTGCCCACTTTTAGTTTGCTCTTTTTTTTTCTTTTTTTTTTTTTTCCTCTCCCAGTACAAGAAAGCAAATTCTGGAGATTATTCCCACATGAAACACGTCCCCACATGGGTCTGTCAGTGCTGCCTAGTCACTGACATAACACCCCACTGCTACTAAAAGATTCATGAAGACTCACTCATACGCTTTTGTCAGGCTTGTCCAGTCTTATTAAAAAATATGGTTTCATATAATTCCTCAGGGAGCACTGGCTTGTCAGAGACTGACGACAAAAACCCTTCCAGCTGACCAAGGGGAAATTTTTGAGCGTCTCCTGCCATCTTGTGGGACTGAGGCGAACATTCACTTTGCTTAATTATCTGAGGCATCAAAGCTTTCCTTGATTAGCGAGCTAATGACACATTGAGCATGGTGGTGCACCCTCTTCTGCACAAACAGCTTTGGGGGAACCTGCTGACCTTAATGGGACTGCCCCAAGTCTCTTCTGGTATGTCTGTGGCCAGGCTGGCCACTTGTAGAGTTATTTAGTCATTGTTAGAGGGAGGGATCAAAGTGCTTGGGGGCTTCTCTTGCCGTCGGTCGTCTTGGGGGATGCCCATGGTGCCAGCTGAAGGAAATCTTCAACAGGATCACCTCTATACCCAGCAGAGATTCCAGAGAGGTCGAGTCATTGAGTGTGGGGTTGGAAACCAAGGACTCCTGTGTGCAACCCCAGCTAACCCCAGCTACAGCTGTGTGGGTGGCCTCGGACAAGGCTCTGAGCACAGAGAAAGAAGCCAATAATTTCTGAGTGATAATCCTGCATTTGTCCTTTCCTAAAACTTCCCACTGCAACAAGCAACAGAGTTGCTCTGTGTAAATAAAGCCACTGCCAGTACGTGAACCTCACGGTCCTCCGGAGCTGGTTGTTGTGCAACAGCTAAAGCACAGCAAGGTTTGAATGCCAGTGGCTGACCCAGGTGAATGCTCCCAGGTTTTAACAGTGGGAGACTCCAAAAATGCCACTGTGGCTTGCTGTGACTCCTGAGTGAGTGGCAACAGTACGTTCGCTGCGATAAGTTTGTTTTCACACCTGTGCACACCATCAGCCAGCCTGTTGGTCGCACTAGCTAAAGCCAGCTGAAATAGTGTGTGGCTTTGCGTGCTTTGGGCTGCTTTGGTTGAGCTCTTCTGCAGATTTTGGGATCACTTCGAGGTCATTGATTCTGCAATGTGAAAAATGCTCCTTTAGTATTTTCAGCTTGTTTTTAAATTTGCTCTGTCTGAAACCACAGCCAGAGAGAGATTTCCTGAGGACTTCAGTGAGCCCTCACCAGGAGGAGGCTGTCATGGCTGTAGGAGATCAGGGGTCAGGACTGTTTTCAAGTAGGTTTCATTGGTGGCCTCTGACAGGGGAGAAGTCATGAGGTCTTGCTTGCCATTCCAGGCTTTGGAGGGGAATATTCTGGTGCATGTAGAGTTATGAATTCATTTTCCATCTATTACCTTCCATCCCTGTTGTTCCCAGATGTAGTATCTATACCCTGTTAGTTTCTCTCTCTCTCTCTCTCTGTCTTTAACCTGCATTCCTCCCTACCCTTTGTCCTATGTTTGCCCTCCAATTCCCATTGTTTTCCATGGACCTTAAAGAGTCTTTGCCACCTCCATCCCAGACTGTTGCCCAGGCATTTTTTCCTGCTTCACTTCCCAGACTTTGTTTCCCATGTTCTTGGTTTGAGTCCTGCTATAGAATAAGATAAATTCCTTCTTCACAGTGACTGAGTATCAGCAGGAGGGACAGACAAAATACCACCTTTCTTTCCCTTGCTATGGTGCCACTCAGGCCCAGAGGTGCTGCAAATAGGTGGCTCGCACATGGAAAACACTGAAAACCCAGTTCTGCCACATGTAGGCCTGGGCTGAGG
This sequence comes from Grallaria varia, assembly GCA_013396735.1. Lineage (NCBI taxonomy): Eukaryota > Metazoa > Chordata > Aves > Passeriformes > Formicariidae > Grallaria > Grallaria varia. Next base: position 666,209 of record VWZG01000015.1, on the reverse strand, counting down.
GTTTATGAGGATGGCATATAAACGTGCAGCACAGTAACACAAAGGATCTGTGAGATTTAGGCAGGAGCAGTTGCCCTGCAGGGTTGCACAACCTCAGCATGCACAGGAGAAGTGTGAATTCACGCTCAGGAGGAAAGTCCAGCCATTAGGTGAAGCCATTAAACAACTGTACTGAAGATCAACACATTGCTGTCATTCAAAGGCTGTGTATTTTGTGCAAACATGGACGTATTTTCTGCGAAACACTGAGTCCAGGTCAAATTTAAACTCAATTCTTCACAGGAAATGCTTCTTTATCTTTCCTCTAGGAAAAATAAAAAACAACTCCTCCCCTCCCCACCCCTGCTGCCCCTGAAGAAAACAACTGTCTACACTGTGATTTCTAAACATCAAAACCAACACTTCATTTTATTCTTAGAAATGAATGGATAGTTTTGATTGAACATTTGCAAATAATGGGCTACTAAGACTAATTGCTTTTCACCTAGTTTGGAAAACTGCAGCCCAGCAGCTTTGGTTGACAAATGCACAAGCAACTGAGATAGTTGTTCTACAATGGGAAGCATTGGGCAGGCTTAAAATTAAGGACTTCCACTAACATTGCTTATTCAAAAAAAAGTCTAGCTCTCTCAGAGCATGTTCTCATTGCCCTGATGAAGTAACTCTAGCACCATGCCACCTAACCTGGTGGAAATCTTTTCCTGTTACCCAGGATTGCCAAATGTGAGAACCTACCTCTAGATTGGCTTATTTATAGGTAGTCTATATTAGATGGTGAAATTATTAGGAAGTTTAGGAAAATTACACTTAGGCATTAGTGTCACTCTTCTGCAGTAGCCAAAGATGTCTGTCCCTTTCTGAAGCATCTCTCACTACAGGGGACTTGTGGTGTATGTTGCCATGTTTTCACTTGTGGAAGCTGACAGGAACTAGAAACAGTTCTGAAGCTGAATGGTGCATAGGCAGTCTCTTTCTCTGAGCCTGATGTAAATTTAATCCTCACTTTTCTTACATTGTCACACTGTCTAATGATGCCATCACTTTGTAGCTTTGAACAGCATAAGACTCTGGAATCAGTTTGGTAACATCTGTCGTTCAGTCCGATAATGACTTACCTCTCCTCTGCGCATTCTGGGGGATACGGAGGTGACAAAACTAATACTGCAAATAGTCCTAGAAGTTGTGATTTCTCTGAGTGCACTGAGAGAACTGAAGTAAAAGGGAATCTAATCCCAAAGATTGCACGAATTCTGTGAATTCAATTAGACTTTTACGACATAATTTGTTCTGTGACGAGAAGATAAAAGGCATTTCAGGAAAAAAAAGTCACAGTACTTCAACAGATCAAGATAATTAATGGGCCTAGATACATACAGAACTCTTTCTTCTCACCTCATGATAAGCAGTGGCTCATCTTTTTTCTTCTCTTAGCTGAAGCTCCTAATGTGACACATTAAACTATTGTAGCTGTGCAGAAGTATGAGCAGAGGAAATGTGAGCCTGAAATGTATGCCTAATACAACAAAGATCTATGAGTCTGTTGATGATTCTTAGTTTCTACACTATAAATGGTGTATAAAGGGTATAAAGGGTCGGTTATTTTTGTGGCAAGTCTTGAGAAAGGACAAATTGTAAACTTAATGACTTAATTTTGCTTGCATGCCTGTAACGTAGGTGTTTTATAGAGAATTTGATATCATAGTTCAGAGACAGAGAGGCTTTGAACCAAAAGGCACACTCTAAGAGAGAGTCGTGATTTTAACTATTATTGATTAAAATAAATGTTCTCTCACTTCCTTGGTTAGATTGAAATTGCCAAAACCATCTCTGATATGAGTAAGAAATATATAGGGCTTGTTGAGAAAGGCAGGTAAATGAAGGAAGAGAATTTAATCTGTCAAGACCCCCTCATGTGTTAATTAATAGTCTCTATGTGTTTAAGGAAAAGATTCAAAATAGTTCAGATGTGATGAGGGAAAGGTGGTTTGATAATTTAACCTTACTGTAAATACAACCTTTTTTTTCTTTCATTTCTTCACCCGTACACCTCTTGTATTTCCCTCTATATAGTCTTTTTTGTATGTTACAAACAAATTTGTTTGCAGATTTGAATTTGCCGATTTGAATCTTGAGGTGACTGCTTAGTAGCAAAACATTTCCTTATCCCAGAGAATGGTGAAGCTGTAAAGTAGGTTACAGAGGCCTCGGTGTTAACAAACACCTTCTGTCCTCAAAGAGTCTGTGTGGGTTGCCTTGTGGGCTGGTGTCCTCAGCTCACTCAGGGACCAGAGAGAATCCTTGAATTCTATAATTCCTCTGGAATTTTCATTAGTTCAATGTGCAGCACTCACCCCCTTACTCAAAAGGGCCCATCCATTGATGTTGTTTGATAATCAGGAGAAAAATAAAAATATGATGATTTTTGTAAATAGGAAAGTTTCTGATGCTTGAGCTTTGTAGTGGCCATGCTGAAGAAAGTAAAAGATATTTAACTGGAGACAATCAAATATGGACATTGGCTCAACTTCTTGGTAGCATTTTGGCAGTGATGGAGAACAGCTAACAAAAACTATCACTGTCTGTATCTCTGATTCATAAAGAGTCCTTAAGTTACTACAAGGCTGGACAGGACACAGTAATTTTTCTTTCCCATTATACAACTCATTCTGCTATTACCCCCTAGTGAAAGAACTCCTGCAGTTTCAAAAGCAGTAGGTCTGGGTAACTCTGACATTACTTACTTTACAGGCTTTTAAGGAGACTTTTTTTTGTGTGGTGGCAGATGAGGTCACATCTGTGATGCAGCACTATCATCCATAGTTCATCCAACTCCTCCTACCGGTAAATCACGCCCTGGGTTTGAACAGGATTGCAACCTGTAAAAACAATTCACAAACACCAGGTGGAGAACATGACAAGGCAAAACAGGGAAGACAGAGACACACACCATTATTAAAATGGAAAACTACAATAACACAGCAGCTCCTAGGGCTGTGACGTGTAGGCAGCATCTGCCAAATGTGGCACCGGCCAGGAACTAAATCTCAGAAATGATGGAACATCAAGGAGGAAGAAGACAGGGGGCAAAAAGGATCTCAGATGTACCAACTGGAAGATGAGGGAATGAGGTCGTGGGGGTTAACAACTGGATGCAGACTCAGGTTTTGTTCTTCAGCTTGCCACAGGCCTTTTGAGTGACCTTGGGAAAACAATTCAATTTCTTATACCTCATTTCCACACTCCTTTTCTGTCTCACCTACTTAAATTTCAGGCGTTTGGGGCTGGGTCTTTGTACTTATAGAACGGAGGAGCTTATGAATTTATTGGAATTTATTGATGTGATATAAAGTAATGCATTGCAATGATGCACTGCCCAAATGACTGCTTACACAGGTCCCCTTCTCTCTGTAGGGAAGGCTAAACAACCTCTGGGGCAGCGAAGGCTCTTTTCAATCGCTGTGCTTTGCATAAAGCTGCTCTCCCAGTCTATGAGAGGCGCGCAGTGTCTACCCAGCTTGTAGGGCCTGACCAGTGCTTCCCAAATTAACTGAGCTGTCAGGTGTGGGGGAATAAATAACTCACAGGAACCGTGTGTGTTTAAATGTAAGGCATAGCCATGTGATCCTTCATAGCGTGAAAGAGAGGAATGTTAGATTTCTGCCATAGGAGAAGTTTTTTCCTTGGCTATGACTCCTATCTATCAATTCCCATCAATTCAATGCCTCTTGAGGTCTTAGAGGGCAGTTGGTGTTTAATGTCTGACCCTTCCCTGCCTCTCAGCACACACAGTGACTGTCTTCACAAGTCTTATCATAAACACTTATTTTCTCCAACCCAAGGAGACAGTAAGAAACTACTGATTTTGCTGATCCTTTGATGCAGGGCTGCAGAGCAATGATGGGGACAGCAGAACATAATGAAGTGAGCGTGATAGTGCACACCTGACTGACAAACTTCTGGGGTCACAGCTGAGGCAAAGCATTCATACTAAAAATAAAAAATGAAAAGAGAATGACAGGGAAAGAGGAGGCGAAATAAGGCTTTTTATTATCAGTGGTACTTTGGGGCAGCACGTGGGCCCTGCCATGGGTGGGCTGTGTTAGCAACAAATTGATTAGTTAATAAATGCAGAGGAAAGGGAGAGAGAGGGTTGGGTGGAGGCTGCTATGACAGCTTCCTCTGGTACCTTGAAGCTTTGCTGGTAAGACCTGTAGCACCTCTGGGTGTAGGGGAGCTGGAAGTTGTTCCATTTCAGATGGCCCTGCTTGTTGTCTGGACAGCCTTATGCTCTGTCTTGCAGCCTCTGGAGCTCCTTGGCTGGTGCAGTGCTGTGGCCACAGCATGTCCTGAATGCTTGTTGACAGTCTCCTCCTGGTGGAGGTAAAACACCTGCCTGTTGCCTGCAGGCTGGAGCCTGCCTCCTCTGGGGAGGGTTTTGGTGTCTGTGTATGTGCTTGTCTTTTATCATTTAAAAGCAAATGAAACTGGGGTGTATTTTGAGTTGTGCATTGGTAGATCAGTGTAAAGGGCTTAGCCCCTGTGTTTTGGAGTGGAGGTAGCCCATTCTGTAGTACTTTGGGCATGTGGCCTGCCTGCAATGGGGCCAGGATCTATGGAAGTCTGTGCTGGGAGTGGTATGAGTGTGACAGCCCTGCAGTCAGGGTATATGTCACCTGCAGCCCTCTGTCCTGGAGAGCCCTGTGAGCAGAGCTCCAGAGAGGGTGCTGGAGGCAGTGCTTGCTTGAGGAGCCAGCCCAGTGGCTCCTCTGGATTTCTTCCAGTGTGAACTGCCTTCCTGCTGCAGGGATGAGGTGTGCCCATGGGCTCCTCCTTGGGAATCCTGCCTGCTTGGGCTCCTGTTAGTGATGAGGAGCTGGCCCTGTCAGGGAGGTCTGTGTGTTCTCCTGCACAGAGTGGCCCCTGTAAGGATGTGGCTGCCTCATGTCCTGGCTTTTCAGAGGGATGGGGCAGAGCAGTCAGAGGTGGTACATGCCCTTCCTGTGCTCAGGGTGCAGTTCTTGGGGCCTTTGTGTCCTGTTTGCACCCTGCTTGGTGTGACCCTCCCATAAATGAAGTTCAGGTTCAAGTGCTTAAGTCTACACAAAAGGGGTCTAAGACAGATGAGGGGAAACTGATGAGCTCTGTGACTTCAAGGTTGGATGGTGCCTTGTCATACCCTCAGCAAGCAGTCCTGGGCTGCTACACCTGTGCCTTAACATCCTGTAAGTAGCAGCAAACCCTCTTCTTCTGTGGCTGGTCATCCCTGGCCCTGGATGCTTGGAGTACCTGCCACAGCACTCTCAGAAGTTTGGCAGCCCTGGCTTTGTTTAAAACTTCTGGCCCCCTCCTGCCCACTGGGCAAACAACATTGTGGCAGCTACTGGTGAGTACAGGAAGTTTGAAAGAGCAGACCCCATAGATACTGACCTAGGAAATATTTGCTGATAGGTAATATTTGCTGCCTTCAGAAGATGCTTCTGGTTTCATTGAATTAATTTGCCTGCAGTGTAACTTTTTCGTGTTCAACACACACTTTTCACTGCTATCAAAGGATGGTTAGCAGGTAGGTGTATCCTTTAGGAGTTGAGAGTGAGAGAGTTTCCCTTTGAGAAAATGTATTGAGTTGTATTGTCTGAAGTGCAAAGTTTCCAGGAAAAATTAAAGGCCAACCTGCAACCTACAAAGACAATTAGTAAAGTTTTTCTTTAATTCTGTGGGAATAGAAGATTGTCTGGAGGAATTAGCAGTATTGTAAAGAAGCAGACTGCTGAGGGAGTAAAGAGGAGCCCTGATACTTATGCTCCTTTGTAATGGAAGGTGAATGTTTCCAACCTTTGATTGTCAAGTCTGGTGTAGGGGAAACCTGCTTGACAGATCGCACAGACATAACTTCTGTGGATCCTCTGCAAAGCTCAGTGTTGTTCGTTAAAATGAGATAGTGACTTTAATCTTAACGTCATACTCCGTCTGCCTATAGAAATGTAGTTATAATCTATGTCTTTATGATAGGCTGGTGTAAATAACACAGTGCAAACTCATCCCCGAAGTTCCATATGTGTGCTGCTAGAGCAGAGTGTTTAGGAAACACAACTGTGAGGTTATAAAATCTCCCATGGATAATTGCTTCATACTACATCCTACTGATAGACTGGTCCTGGAGGAAGTTAATTAGCAAGTCTTTTGGCAATCTGCTCAGTTTTATTCTTTTTCTACATATTTCTAGGTCAAAGTATCTGGCTGATTTTCCTACTAATTGTCTTCTAAAAATGTTGGTGCGTCTGAGGAGCTACCTGTCATGAGTGCTCTGCACCTTCACTGCAGGTATTTTTTGCATATTATCTGGTCAGATTTCACAGTCAGAGATTTAATTGCACTTACCTGCCTGGAAAAGTGGGAAGTAGACTGAACTGATGCTGGGAAATACAAGGAGTAATCATTCTTTATTGAAAACCAAAACAAATGAAACAAACTGAAAACCAAAACAAACAGAATCCCAAGCTCCCCCCAAACAGCTTGAAACCCACAACATCGTCAGCAGTTCTATGGTCTGACTTGCCTGAGCTTCTTAAACTGAATGGGGAAGGGGTGTCTGCAACAGCAGAGTGTCCAGGAACTACAGGACATTCACAAAGTCTCACCATAGCAAGTTGGAAGGCAAACTTTTATGGTGAATGGACAGTGTTTTGTAGATTCTACATATGAATTCTTTAGGATATCTAGCAAGAGAATCTGAAAGAGGTGTGATCAGTGAAGAGTAAATCCAAGGTATGATCTTGGTTTTATGATGTCTGAAATGAGGCACACCATCCTTTGGCTCCACTGATGCAGCAACGTGTGGAGTGGAGACCAGGCCTCCTGTATTAGCTGCACAAAGCAGTTTTTGTCAGGAAAATCTTCCACGGATGTGATCTGCTGATTTCTGCTGGTTAAAAAGCGTTAGTACTACCATTGCAATGGATAGACACCAGAGACATTCACTGCATCCCACAGATGAACATCAGAGATATGCCCTTGCCTTGGGCTTAGCTGAATGCTTAATTCATGGGACAAGTAACTTGGAGTTTAGGAGGACCCGGGTTTGGAAGGGAATTGCCAGGGTACTGCAAGTAGTTGCCTTTGCAAGGAGCACAACCTGCATCATCAATGTGGGTGGTTGACAGACTGCAGGGAAGTTCTTTCCACACATTTCCAGTAAGGCTGAGAGGGCTAAGTACCTGAGTGAAGAAAATCTGTTATGTGGCAATGATGAAGATATGCTTTCACAGGTTTTGATGTTGCAAAACTAATGAAACAGGAAGCAAAGAGCAGAACAAAAAACTATATAAATAGCTTTTGAAAGGTAGTCAAATTGTCTTTTGGAGGCAGAAGAATTAAACAGTTCATGCAGGCTTTAGCCAGGGTAAATATTAACACATACTACGTCCCACAGCTTCTATGTGATGATGGATATCCTCTTTAGAAGTATAGGAGAAACAATTTCTCAGGGAGTGCCTGTCTCAAAAAATAGATTAGTGTGTCCAGGAAATTCTAGGTGTGACACTTGAATTTGCAAGAAGGTGTTACTAACAGATTTGAAAAGCTTTGTGTGGTTTTCCCCTTCCCTTCATATAATGCTTTGCAGAAAGGGAGAGTATATGCGTTTGTCCCCAGACACGGCTAAATTGAGTGTTGTAAGGAATACTAAACAAGGGAGGGACTAGGTGATAACACTTTTCCTAACAAGCTCCTCCCTGAAGGCATAAGATAGGGCAACTGTTACTCTACTGTTTCATCAGAATGTGCCTTGTAGGCTCTCACTGCATTTGGACTAAATATCAGCTTTCAGGAGCATTCTTAAAAAGCTTTAGTTTTGACATTTTGTAGTTCTACCATTTGCCAAGAAGATTAATGAAATGGGTGTTCCTGTCATGAATAATCCTTAAGCCAATTGTGTGCTGTGAAATGAGTAAAATACTTGGTTGAACGTTCCAAAGTGCATCGGCTCTGCTCAGGTTACGCCATTCATCGTAAGTGGGGAAGAGGCTGGAAAGGTGTTGCAAGCTGTGACTAACAGGTCATCGAGATGTTTGCTACACAAGGCAGGATCAAGGTCGGGATAATTCTTCATGTATTTGTCTCAAAGCAACAGGTTACTAAAATCAGTCAATGTTTATCCTTCAGTGGTTGCCATGGGAAAGCACACACACACACACGCACACACACACAAACACACAACTGTAAAAATGACCCCCTGTCAGCAATGTTGGACTTTCTGAGGTGTTGCTCAGTTGGAGGCTATGGGAGTAATTTGCTTCTACTGTGGTTAAGCACAAGCGGAAGCTCGTCAGGTAGTAATGAGTGCTTTCATGGGACTGATTAAAGGCTTAGCATCAATTATTTATTGCAAATGATGGATTTAAAATCTTAAAATGTCTCATGGTAATGGGCATCTTATGACATTTTTTATTAATGGAAGTGGTGAAAAAGCAGGACTAGTTTGAATTGCTTTTGTTTACTGTGGTCCAACAAGTGAGAAAACACGTCTTTGTAGGACATTTTGTTATCTGAGCTAAGATATAGAATGGACACCGTTACCTGTAAAATCATCATTGCTGGCTTGATGCTGCTTGTCATTGTCTTCACCACAGCTAGGGATTCAAGGCTGCACTTTGGGCACAAATTCTCATGGTACTTGTTCCAGAATAAACATGAGTGTCTTGTTGATTATACCATGCATCAGGATTAACAAACTTCAGTGTGTCTAACTTCTTACAGCCATATGGAGAATAAAGGTTGAGCCTAACTGCAAAGACCAAGGTTGTCCACCCTAGAAACCATGCAACTTAATGTAGAACTTCTGAATGTTAAAATTTAAATGAAATCCTGGGTAGTATCTTGCTAATTGCATAATCTTGCTGATTTTTATCAGCATTAAACTGAATAAACAGAACTCCATCACTGGTAGCCATGGATATAAATCTAGAAGGGGGAGTAAGAAATAGGTACACATCTCTTTCAGCCCGCAGCAAATCTTTTCAACTTCTTAATTGGCATAAATCAATGAAAATCACTTTGGTTTGGACAATTTCCCTGGTTAAAAGAAACAGACTTCAAGGGGCAGAAATGCTTAAGACTGGAGAAATAAAAGGTAAGATTAACTTCATTAGAGTCAGTGTAACTTTAGGTAAGGGCTCTGGTTACCTTGGATGAATTGATAAAATGCTGACTAGGAAATAGTTACCAAAATTTAAGGAGAAACATTAGCAGATTAATTAAGCACAAGATGCTGATTTATACAAATGCTTTACTTTTCATTTTATTCTATGTTTTGGCTTTGAACCAGAGGCAGGTTAGCACTGGCCCATCAAACTGCAGGGAGAAATTTAAGCACCACCACTATCCAACTATTATGCAAACAATTTGGCAAGATAAAATTGCAAATAATATTCTACGAGGCTTGTGCAATTGGTAGTCCCTGGACAAATCTGCTCACTCCTTGGTGAAGGACACCAAGCTGTTGCAGTTTTTGATTGAATGGACTTCTAATACTCCAAAGTAAACCTTCAAAAGGGGTGTAAGCACATCTTGAAAATGATCTTTACACATGATGGCAGCATTTGAACTGATATGTGGACTGGATTTGTCTGTGCAGAGAAATTCTTCTTGGATGGCTGTGTTTATTTCAGGAGCGTTCATTGTGTCTCAAAAGCAGGTGGGGTAGGATGAGACCAGGGACTTTGTTTTTCCTGATTTTGTGCAGGCCCAGGTGCTCCTTGGAGGAGGGTTCTGAAGTTGACAGGTGGTGTTCTGCTCTAAAAACACTGTAGCAAGTGGACCTACAGACATGTAGGAAGGTAGAGTTGTAAACAAAAATACTAGATGATCTTGGGTAACACCTGGACAAAATAATGATTGGGAAAGAGGAGGAATCTGCAGGCAAAAGGAGAGTGAAGCGCTCAAAGTATTATCAGTGATTTCACTTGTGTTTGTTGCTGGACCAGCTGAGAGAGTCTGGTGGAAATTTCTACCATCTGTAGACTCCTAAATGCTCTGTGTAGACCTGGAAAACTCTTCTTCCCTGCCCAAGCTTCCCCAGAAGCAGATGGGAACTTTCTTAACTTAACCAAACAGTATTGCATTTCCTGCTTTCTATGAATTTAAGAAGGAACCTTGATTTTTCTTGTAAGAATCTCGAGTAGATGAAAATCAAGTCCATCATTACTGAGTGGAAAGCTGTAATATCAATTTTAGAAAATTAATTTGAAGCGGTATTTTGAAGTAGTAATAGAATTAGTTGGATGGTTTAGTCACTTGAAAGGGGCTTGGACAAGACACTGTAGAAATGGGATTGTGGACTTATTCCTATTATACTGCTGATTCACTATATGATCTAAGCATCCTTTTCAGTGTCTCAGCTTCTTCTGTGTGTAAAACTGTAAGTAACCACATTATAGGGTGTTGTGCCAATGTTTATTATTGTTCATTAGTTTTTTTTAGCTCTTTGTAGCATAGCAACATGAAATTATTTGACAGAAAAATAGTAGCATGTTGCCTAGTACTAACAGTGTGCAAAAATGGGTTAATATGCCTATTAAAACATAGATACAATCAAATTAACCTTTAACATTGGGTAGAGTAGACATAAAGTAATTCTGCTATTACCTACAGGCTCTCCTCAAATCATTAATATGCTCACCTAAGATTTGAAATTTCAGATTTGAATTATAACTACAATTGATTTTGAAACCTGATTAGAAGAATAGAGGTTACATAGTGTCAAGTTTATAATTCCCTTGGGGAGCTGTACCCTACGAAAAAAACACCTGAAAATAATAATTGGTGGTTTGGAGAAAAGTGTTTCTGCATGTGAAATTGTAGAATTTTTTAGGAAGCAGTTCAGTTGACCAAAATTATGCTTTGTAGTGCTCTGATAAGATGGTTCCTCAGTGATGATGCCATTGTGCATCTGTGTTCAGGTATAGCTTCGAAGTCACTGCTGTAGTTGGCATCTTGGGCACCACAGTATGAATAAATACACAAAAACATTCTCATTCTTCATTATTCTGCAGTTCTTTTTGGAAGCTGTTATGCCCTATTATTTTTTTCTTGTGCTATTTTCTTTGGCAAAATGCCATTATTTTTGTATGTGCTCTTTCTTCTGTAAGGTGTAACTTTTGGCCTGTACCTGACAGGTAAATTGGTTTCCAGTAAGATGGTTTTAAGTTTGCTGTTCGTATTCATTTCAGAGCCACGCTAGGAGGATATAAAAGGATTATGTTGTGAATGGGATGTCTCCTTTGGTTTCCCTGGGTGATTATAGATGCTTGTATAAACTTTACAGAATGATATAATTCACAGTGTACCACTGAGTTAATTTTGCACCCAATGGAAGAAGCTGGTTATACTTTCTTGGAATGAGGAAGTTAGTGGGACTAAAGTTACCAGCTAAGGCAAAAAATTGCAAGAGAATCTGTCAAAATCCTGCTTGTGTTAGGGGCACTTCTCATTTCAAAAGGGGTTTGATTTCCTTCATGGAGGAGGAGCCAGATGACAATAAAAGAATGAAAGCTAATTCTGGTGAATATAGTCATGAAACATTCACTGAAGAGAGCTCAGTAGCACAGGAACAGGGGGCAGGGAAAACATCAGAATCAGATGTCTGAATAAGGTATTAAATGTATGTGTCTGATTACTCAGATACTGGTACCAGGGTCTCGAAGTCCTTGTTGGTTAAACATGCTGATCCAAGATCTGCTTCTGCAGTCAGTCTTGTTTTTAAAACAAAGTATGCTTTTTGCATGTCCACAACAGACCTGTATACGCTCGCTCACACCACGTTTTTAACCTGCGTGGGCAGGCTTTGGCTTTGATTAAACTGCTTCAGGAAAGCTCAGCAGTAATCAACGGGGAAAGGAAATTTCTGTTGACAAAGTGTGAACAGTGAGATGCACCAGCAAAAACCCCACAGCACCTTAATGTGCACAAGTTTTGGAAAAGTCAAATAGAAGATGTTGCTCTTTTTAACTTGGTCCTTTATGAAACGCAGCTCAGGAGAAGAAAATTAAAGGAGGGAAAGACATTCAAACAGTGTGTCAGGAAGACTGTATGAAGGGAGCAATAAGTAGGCTACTGAATAGGGGACAAATGAAAGGTAGGGAAATATGTCATCACTTTTCCAGACAAATTACCTGTATCAGAGAGGTAATCTACCTTCTCTTGACAGCATGGCTAGCAGTTGAGGCAGTGGTGATTTGCTGTGGAGTGTGATTGTGCAGGCTGTCAAGTAGCAGAACATGGTCTGAAGAGACTGAAACACATGGTATGAGTGCTGAATCAATTTGGTTTTTCAGTGGAGAACCACAAGATTGTGGAATAGATATGATAGTGGGAATAAATTAAAGAAATTTCTCCAGGGGAGTTGCTGTCAAAACCTATTTAGGATTATTTTGTTTAGAAACTTTGAAGGAAGTTCTGGAGTTACAATTCTATATGAATCAAAGAAAAAGTGGATTCTGAGTAAAAAAACCTCAGCTGAAAGGAGTAAGAGTCATGGCTTTAAGACTATTTTTATGGAGGCAATAGACTAAAAGCTGAAGAAGATGAAGAATGAAAAGAAGGAAACATTAAGATCCATCTATTCCAGCTCTTACTTTCTTGCCCTCAGAAGTTCTGTGGAGCTGGATGGGAAATTCAAAATGTCTGGTCATAACCATAAATGAGATGTCTGACTGTGTGAACATTGTGACCCCTGCTTGACTTAGTCTGTGGATGTATTTGTACGGACAGTCCCCTGTTGAACTTGAGTACATTCAACTCAGTGGAGTGCCTGCCTCCGTGAGCCCTGTAAAATCAGTTTCTGTCTCGTGGCAGACCCAGACTGAATGCCATGCTACTTAAGACAAATACAAAATATGGCAACAAATAACTGTCCTCTGACATCTCAGTTGAAAAAAGCTCTAGACCTCTTTTAACGTCAGAATTCACTCCATACCTCTTCATCAGGTCATTGTTATACCTGCCTGGGCTTTTCCAAGGATGGGTTTTATTCTGTTAAAGCAGGTGTCATCTGGATTTAGTTCTCCTTTCCCTTGAGGAAAAGGAGTTCCAATGCATTGCCATAACTTGGCAACCAGCTCACTATTTAACTCTCACTTTTGTATCTTAAACATGCTTATTTAAAATACTGTGTGAGATGTGGGATAAACAGATCAACAGTTAAATAATTCTGGTGTGTGCAGTGGTCTTGATACATACTTTACATGAAAAAGCTAAAACAAAAAAATGCCAAATTTAGTATTGAATTTTCCATTGGGAGTTAGTGAAGAGGGTTATAAAGTCTCACCAAGCAATAGTGACAAAAGATTGCTCTCTCCAAGTGAGGAAATGAATACTCTCAACGGTATAATAATATTCAAAAGATTGAATTGCATACGTAATCTATGACAGGGCAACCTGCTTAGTGGATGAGGAAAAGGCTGTGGATGTTGTCTGCTTAGATTTCAGTAAAGCCTTTGACACCATTTCCCACCGCGTTGTCCTGGAGAAACTGGCTGCTCATGGCTTGGATCGGTGCACTCTTCCCTGGGTAAAAAACTATGTGGAGGGCTGGGCCTAGAGAGTGGTGGTGAATGGAATTAAATCCAGCTGGCGCGCGGTCACAAGTGGCATTCCCCAGGGCTCAGCGCTGGGGCCAGTTGTGTTTAATATCTTTATCGATGATCTGGACAAGGGGATCACCCGCAGTCAGTTTGCAGATGACACCAAGCTGGGCGGGAGGTGGAAGTGTTGATCTGCTGGAGGGTAGGAAGGTTCTATGAAGGGATCTGGGCAGGCTGGATTGCTCGGCTGAGGCCATTCAATAAGGTGAAGTGCTGGGTCCTGCATTTGAGTCACAATAACCCCATGCGGTGCTACAGGTTGGGGGCAGAGTGGCTGGAAAAAAAACACATGGGGGTGCTGGTCAATAGTGGCTGACAATGAGCTGTCAGTGTGCCCAGGTGGCCTAGAAGGCTAGTGGCACCCTAGTTTGGATCAACATGGCCAGCAGGACCAGGGCAGTGATCCTACCTCTGTTATCGCACTGGTGAGGCCACATCTCAAATCCTGTGTTCAGTTTTGGGCCCCGCACTATAGGAAAAGTATTGAGGTGCTGGAGCATTTCCAGAGGAGGGCAATGGAGCTGCTGAAGGGTCTGGGCACAAGTTCAATAAGGAGCGGCTGAGGGAGCTGGGGGTGTTTAACCTGGAGAAAAGGAGGGTCGGGAGGACCTTATTGTTCTCTACAAACACCTGACAGGAGGTTTTAGCCAGGTGGGGGTTGGTCTCTTAAGTAGCAAGTTACAGGATGGGAGGAAGTGGCCATGAGTTGTGCCAGGGAGGTTTAGATGGGATATTAGGAAAATTTTTATGGAAAGGGTGGTCAAGCATTGGAACAGGCTGCCTAGGGAGGTGGTTGAGTCAGCATCCCTAGAGGGATTTAAAAGACATGTAGGTGTGGCACTTGGGAACATGGTTTAGTGGTGAAGTTGGCAGTGCTGGGTTACTGTTGCACTTGATGACCTTAGAGGGCTTTTACGACCTAAAGAATCCTGTGGTTTTGTAGTTGTAATTAGTGAGTCGCAATTGTTTGGCAACTTTTTGTGTTGCGGGGAGCACTTGCAGAAGTTTGCATTATCAATACATAGGAACAATTTGCTGGAATGATTTGTGAAGAATTTTTAAAAATAAGAAGCCTGCAGGAAAATCTTTTTTGCCAGAACATTAAATTTAAGGGAGAAGCAAAAANATCCTGTGTTCAGTTTTGGGCCCCGCACTATAGGAAAAGTATTGAGGTGCTGGAGCATTTCCAGAGGAGGGCAATGGAGCTGCTGAAGGGTCTGGGCACAAGTTCAATAAGGAGCGGCTGAGGGAGCTGGGGGTGTTTAACCTGGAGAAAAGGAGGGTCGGGAGGACCTTATTGTTCTCTACAAACACCTGACAGGAGGTTTTAGCCAGGTGGGGGTTGGTCTCTTAAGTAGCAAGTTACAGGATGGGAGGAAGTGGCCATGAGTTGTGCCAGGGAGGTTTAGATGGGATATTAGGAAAATTTTTATGGAAAGGGTGGTCAAGCATTGGAACAGGCTGCCTAGGGAGGTGGTTGAGTCAGCATCCCTAGAGGGATTTAAAAGACATGTAGGTGTGGCACTTGGGAACATGGTTTAGTGGTGAAGTTGGCAGTGCTGGGTTACTGTTGCACTTGATGACCTTAGAGGGCTTTTACGACCTAAAGAATCCTGTGGTTTTGTAGTTGTAATTAGTGAGTCGCAATTGTTTGGCAACTTTTTGTGTTGCGGGGAGCACTTGCAGAAGTTTGCATTATCAATACATAGGAACAATTTGCTGGAATGATTTGTGAAGAATTTTTAAAAATAAGAAGCCTGCAGGAAAATCTTTTTTGCCAGAACATTAAATTTAAGGGAGAAGCAAAAAAAAAAAAGTTTACATGGTTCATTTATCCTATCTTATCTAGATAGCCAGCTTCCATACTCCTTTTAGCTTTTACAATGGGCTAAATAGAATAAACAACTATTTTTGTGTTGTCTTTTTGTGTTGAAGTTCAATATTATTAATGCATGGCAGAAAATGAGTAATTTAAAAAATGTTTTTCTTTTCTTCCAGTCTAGAAGTTCCATATTTTCATTCTATATCTGTTTTTCCCAATGTTTTCCATTATAAAAAATAGGAGAGGCCCATCAGGTTGCTGAGGTGTATTCTGGGTGTCCCAACGTAACATGTCTCAATTGCATACATGGATTTTGTAATCTTTTGCCCTGTTGCTTGCACAATGTGGATTAAGTTAATTATTTACAGCTTGTTGAGGCAGTTGTTGAAGTGTCCTATGCAATGCAGGAGAAGTTGAATCGGACAGGAAACCACCCTAACATGCCTTGTCAGTCTGGGTAGGACCAGAAGATATTTTAATTGATAGGTGAAATAATTTAGAGGTCTAGAGATCTTTTGGGGTTTTTTTATGAACCATGGTATGTCTGGATTTTTTTGCAGATCCTCTTTCTCTTTTCATGTCTGCTTGTGAGAAGGTTCACTACATTTAAGCTGTTCTCCACCTAGAAGAGATGCTGGCAGTGGATGCCAAGCCATATCCCACTGCTGGTGTCCTGCTGAAGGCTGTGGAGTGACCAGAGCAGGACAGGCAAGAAAAACACCCTGCTGGTGCCCCATGCCTGTCTGCCCTCGCTGGGAACAGGGCCCAGGCACTGTCTGCCAGGCCCTTGACCTTCCCTAAAGTCCTGTCGCTGACCTCTCCAGCTGACCAGCTCTGGGATCCGCTCCCTCTCTCGCCCAATAGGGGCCTGCTTTTTTGCTAACTCGCTGCTGAGTCAGGCTTTCCACAAAGCAGCAGACCCTGACCATGAAAGTTCTTAATTTTTTTTGCTTTAGTTTATCCTGAACATTGTGTCACCTTTCTGGATCCAAACTTGCCCTGACGTCAATGTAGGTGAGGGATCAATCGTGTCTTTTTCTTACAAGAAATGCTGACATGAACAGCAGTCAGGGTAGGAGACCTGAAAAACTCAAAGTGTGGGAAAATATCTCTTAAAATCAAAGAAGTCGTAAATGGTGCCCCAGAATGGGTGGGTACTTAGTTTTATCTATGTGTAGTTTTTTATTAGTGTTTTATTGTAAAAACAATTTCTTGTGCTAAACAGATTTTCCTGAGATACAAGGAGCACATACAAATAACTATAAGTTAAACAATTCAGTTTACATCTTAGGAGACCGAAACATTACTGAGTTGAAAGGCTGTACTCACCACAAATCTTTATCCAAATAAGATATAAGGGACATATTGGAGTTGTGGTAACAGAATATACTTTGAACTCCGTAAACTCCCCTGCCCCTGGAAATCCACTGGATTATGCATTGTGGAATAAACTACTCTATAGTTGTTTCTTATTCCAGAGTACAAAACAAAGCACCCTTCCCGGAAAATTGTTAGTACTTTTGTTGTTCTTTAAACTTATGTTGTTTTCATGCCTTTCGGGTCAGCGTGGGAAAACAGGCTAATGCGTTTACATTTGCTTAATTGATCTTACTTTGACTTTCCATCCTTTTGCTGGGGCATCAGCCCTGGGAACTGTAAACAAAACAAAGATAGCACATGTTATGTTTCAGTCAACAGGGTACAGGTTCTGGGTTCAGATTCTAGTCTCAGTGAAAACAGTGGGTGGCTTCTCACTAGGTGGAATTATTCAGAAAGCATTTGATGTTTATTTAACTTCTCTCCCACTGAGTGTAGTGAGAAAGGAGCTCAGTACTGAGTTCTCTTGAAAATTTCTCCCTTGGTGTCATCACTGTTTGTCTCAGTGTTTTGTCAGGTTGTCCAGCTTTTGTCCTGCAATAATGTCTTTTATAAGATGAGAAACCCAAACTAGCTTTTTTAATCCACACAGAATTGAGAAGTATAATGTGTAAAAAGGCTGGTTTTCTAAGAATGGCTTTGTATACTTTAAAGCATCTAGAAGGTAGATATATTTGTTCAGATATCGATTCTATTCATAGAAAAGTGGAGACTACGCAGTACATGGTTCCAATAGATGGATCCAAGGGAGAGTTCAAAGGTCAGCCTGGTTAAGGTCTGCATCTTATAAAGGAAGAGGCAAGTGTAAGACATGGAACCTGCCTTTGAAGAATAAAATACAGCTTCTGGAACAAAGTCTAGTAAAAATCTGTCTACCATTGCTCTTTGCCATTTCTAAAGTAATAATCATCATGCCTCTAATTGCCTACCACTCATTGATCATATGGGTCTTTTGCAAGTTTGTGGTTCTTCCTTTAGTCTGTAGCTGCTCTGTCTAAAGTAGAAGTGGTAAAGCAAAGACTGATTCTGTGCTCTGAACTGGCGAAGAGACTAAGACACTGGGGTCTTGTTCTTCATCTTCACCATTACCATAAAAGTGGCTGATAGTAATAAGCTTCCAAACTAAGGAGATGACGTGAAAAGTAAAAATCTATGAACTCATGCAAATATTCACTGATTGGTGCAAGACATAAATTTGCTAAAATAAAGATCTGATAGATCTGATCTTCTGTCATGCACAGTTGTGATATGGGATGAGGTGATGATGGAAAAAAAGGAGAGTAATTCAGGTGACTATTGAAGTTCCTTAGAATCTGGATATTTGATGTCAATATCTTGGGGTCAGTGATGCTAGAATTCTGTCAGGTCTTCTTATGATATTTCAGCTTTCAGTGCTAGTTACTGTTTGCATTTCTGTGCTCAACGTTCTGTAAGACGAAGAATATGAAGGAGGTGGCATGTTACAGGCTCCACACTAGTCCCTTCTAAAAGCTATTATCTGCTGCAGTAATTACCATCATAAAAATAGTAAGAAAAGAACTAAGTCTTTCCTCTGGGCTATCTTAGCCTATTTCTTTTTTCTTCGGAGGCTTTTGTTGTCGATCACAAGCTTTGTTACACAGAAACGGCAATATCTCCCTCTTATTGTAAGTATTCTATTGTGGTGATAAACCCAATAGTGTTATAGGACCACTGCTGCAGCTCCTCTGGGACAGAAATGTCAAAGCTTTTGTGTATGGCATCCAACTAGGATTTGAACAGTCTTAAAGAGTAGATGGATTTGAAGTTCTGAATTCCACTCCACGGTGTTTTTGTTTGTATAGAATAGCTTATACTTTGTTCAAGGGAATAAAAGATTTTTTTTTTGGTGTTATCTTTAATAAAGTGAGTAATGTTGGCTCCTTTGACCGCATAACTTGAGTTGCTTTTTCTAGAGCTAATTTTTCTCCTGGAAGGATCCCTGAAATACCATTGCAAATAAATCACAGTTTTACTCATCTGAAGCCAGACAGAGGTGTGATTGGACATTCCTGCATTGCTCGCAATAGAGATACCAGAGCAGAAAACAACTAGCAGTCTGTTATCAATTTATACAATCCCGAGCTTTTTAACCATTAGGACATACTTGCCTTCTCCAGGGAAAGGCAACTTTGAGAATTTGTATATACATGCATCTTTATCTTACTCTTTCACCATTTTTATCAACTATTGTTCTAAGATGTTTTGGTTAAAGCCCATCTTATCATCGTAATTTAACAAGGTTGTTAATCATGTTTACATCAAGATACATCATCAGCATTCTCCAGAAAGTGCAGGTATATCTGTACAGTGTCTTCATTAGTCATGCTGGGTGTTTTATTGCAACAACCCTGTAATTAATTTGTTGGTAAATATCTCAACCTCATAGTGTCTGCTTGAATTCTGCAAAGTGACCTCCTGCCAGCCCATGAAAACTATCAGCTCTATCTTTTTTCTCAGATATGAAATGCTGCAGAATATAAAATAACAGTGGGGGAAACAGTTTTTATTAGAAAAGAAAGTGACTCCAATGAAAACTTTGTGTTATTTGTCATCAGGTGGTACAAATTGTGGTAAATGATCAGAAATACTTGGGATCTGCAAGTTCAAAGTTCATCATGCAAATATTTGAAGAAGCAGAATAGAGGGGAATGTATTATTCTCTCTTTATTTGGTTTCCAAATAAATTCTTGAAAAATGGAGTCACTTATTCTTCATGAATTGGAAAGCTTCAGGAATGAAGGTGCAAGATTTCTGTTCAGGGCTGTTAACATTCATACTTGGGCATAAAATCTATCACTGAAAACTATGAGTCTGACTGAAGTACTTCTGTTTGAAAATAATCCAGGTAACTAAAAATATCTTCTGAGCAGCAAGGGATTCGAAGACATGTTTAAGATGGACATCATTCCAGGTTTCCTACATACTTCAGCTTACTTCCCTGTCCACTCTTAATAAACTAAATTTGTCACTATGAAGGCTCTTTTATTTCAGGTTGAGACTGTAGGATATCAGGAACATGACTTAAGAAAATCCATCCTTTTGCCATTAGGTGGGACTGAAGGGGTAGCACAGGGCGTAAATTAAGTTTCAACTTCTGCAATATATGCAGAACATATTACCCAGTTTGTCGGCTGTTCAACAATCTTAATTTTGAAAGTAGTTCATCTTTCTTTCATGAACCTTCTCCTTGAAGGGTGTTCTTCAATGTTATGGCTCTAATGCTTATGGCTTTTCTCATTTTCAACTTAAATGATTTATGTGGGGTCTGCTGCAATTATTTTCGAGCCAGACCTGTCTCTTTCTTTGTCTGTTGCTATTGATCAGTGGAAGATTATTTAGAGGGCCTTTGTTTTGAAGAGAAATCAAGACAGTCTGGGGGATATGAGCTGACCATGATGGCTGCAATTTGAGACAACCAGCATGTTTCAGTGAGGATGATGGCATCTGCTCTCCTGCATTGCGGTAATAACAAAGCTCTTCTGAAAGATTCTGTGCGACTGACTTGCCACCCTTCTCCAGTCGTCTTGATGGTAGAAGCTACTTGGGAGCCGTAAGGAAGTCATAGTGTCAGCCACCAAGGTGTACAGGTCTCTGTTTAGGCAGGGTCTGCGGAGAGAGGCAGTCTTTTTCTTACATAGTAACGTACATAGTTGAAGAGTGCTTACAAAGTTTTGGCATACAAATCCCTCCTAGACAGAACAGGCAAATGTTGGGTTGATTCAGGAAAACTTTGGTTTTTTTATTACTAGGGGCAGTTGTGGAGGATTTATTGTATTTTGAACAAAACTGTCCATCAAAACACTGCATTCTAAAATGAGAAAGTGATTTACAGTGAGATACACAGGGCAGCCAGAGGACTTGTGCAGATGTCCAGAGCAGTTTGGGATAGAACACAAAAATTTACATCATATATATCTGGTATCAGAATTTTAACAAGGAGCCATATACTAGACTGCATCTGGTGTATAGACAAGAGAAAACTAGATTTAACTGTCTCCTGAATAAAATTAATGCACACCTTCAGAAGGGCAGAACTAAACAAGCAATGCAGTCCTCTGTGTAGAGCATCTCTCCTTCAAAGAAAAGCAGTGGAACATTAGCCGTGTGTGGGTATGGTATGGGAACTAGCTTTTTTGGTTCAAACTGGTCCAGAAACTTCTGCTTGCCAGCTCAGGGATCTCAGAATATCATGGTATTATCTGCTGTCAGAGAGGTGGTGCTTTAGCAGCAGTTCAGAAGAATGAAGAGCCCTCTGTGGCTGTTACAACTCCTTTTGAAACACCTACTGGAGACAATGCTTCCACCTGTGACAGGGATGGCACCCAGTCTCTGCAAGTGCACTCTACTTCTTCCTGGGGGACAGATATAATGTCTAAACACATAAGATGTCAAGAGATGAAGACAAAGAAAGACCAAGAAGAAAGATTAAAACACCTCACTGATTTTATTGAGTTAGATTATTGGGGCAGGTGCCTGAAGTTTCTCCAGCATGATACTCTGGAAGCAGGTAAAAGATGACTGATGGATGTCAAATTAGGTCCTGCTGAAGGCAATGGACACAAGCCTGCTTGAAAAGAAGTTTCTTTTCAGTTCAGATACCTGAAATATCCTTTGTTTGTCATTGGAAGTAGGTAATGAAAGAAAAACTGAATGAATTGAAACAAGTCTTGCTTTGCTAATTGTTGTGAAGAACAGTGACAACCAGCACGCCAGAAGAGAAGGCAGAATTAACTTTGTTCATTTCTTGCTCTCCGAGGAAGCCACGTGGTAGGACTAGGAAATGAAATGTAATTAAAATCCACCCACCTTCAAAAGCAGGTGAAGAGATCATAATTCGTGAAATAAATCCATACAATTAGACAGTATTCGTATAATTAGAAGCTGAACACTGAATTAGTGATTCATGAATAATGAGTTAGTATCCACTCACAAACCTCAATAAGGAAATCCAATTTGTATTTGCTTTGTGACAATGATCTTTTCCAAACCCAAGTCTGTAACCAAAAAGGAATTTAGATACCCCATAAGAAAGTGCGTAATCATCAATTTTTTTTAATTTCTGAGAAATGCCTTTGTAAAAATGTGCAATACCTTACTTGCATATTCATATGGCACTTTCATGTGGAGGGGTTTGGCAGGTGTTTTTTTGTTTTATTTTGTTGGGTTTTTTTTCTTTGTTTGTTTTTTGTGTTGTTGTTGTTGTTGGGGTTTTTTTGCATGGTGGTGGTTTACTGTCTGTATTACAATCCCAGAAAGGATTTCTTTTAACTCTTTTTAGAGACTGCCAACAAAGTGGGAATGTCCCTATCCAGTAAGATAAAGGGTCCACTTATTTCAGTAGCTTGTCTTTGGCAGGGGTCAATAGGTGATGCCAAGATGAAGAACAGACACCCCCAGGCAACACACTCTGCCTTCATATTCAAACTGTAATCAATACTGTGTGATTTATTTTTTTTTTGAAACTCATACAGAGAACATTCACAACAAAACAACGCAACCACCAATAGTTTATGCTCTTAAAAGGAATCTTTAAGGAGTAAGATATGGTGTGTACAGCTCTGATTAACCTGGTGAGCCCTCCTAGCTGACCCTGATTTCAGCAGGTGGAGATCTCTTGAGATCCCTGGAGAGTGTCCAGTGTGTGCTTCCACAAAGGATGTATGTGCCAGCAGAAGAGAAATGGCCAGACTAAAGCAAACAAATTTCCACTTGAGTGAAAAGAGGGTGTCCACATGTTTTAGCAGCAGTGGCTATTAAATGAATGTGTATTGGAGCACCAGGCACCCAGAATGAGTGTGCAAACACTGGAGGCTTGATACATGGGGTACTGCATTAAAGCACTGACTTGGGACTTTTGTTTTCTTTCCTATTTGCTTTACAAACTGCTCCTCATAAATCCCTTCACAGAATCCTCTTCAGAGTCACCTGTACTTTCCTCTCTCCTATTTCCTGGAAGAGGAACCTAAGAACAAAGCAACGAAACTTCTCACTTCTGTTTCTTTTAATTCTTCTCCATTATTACCTCTAGCATTGTTTTCTTCTTGTACTTTCATGCCTTTACCTGATTCTGGCAGTAAACTCCTTGGGCAGGAATGGTGTTTCTGTAAATTTCACTGTATTTATTGAGCTACATAATGATCATCTGCAGAACAGAGTATTATTATGATTGCAACAGCCAGGTCTGCAGGATTAACCAGTCAGAATGAGAAAAGCCAGCTGCATTTTTTTTTTTTAAATATAATATATATTCTTGACTAATATCAACTGCTTTCTGAGCTCTTCAGTGAGTGAGTGAAAATGCAAAGAATTCTGAACTTCTAAAACACTCCCATCTCAGAGTTATGAATGGGCAAAGGGATGCTCTCTAAAAAGGGAAACCTGCTAGACTTTATCTGACTGGTAAGTCAGAATATTTTGTTTCATAACTAACTTGTGCTTGGCTGAGGAACGTTTTACGTTTTAGCTCACTTGAGGGAGCCAACCCTCAGTTCTCTGCTCAGTGTTGGTTGTTGAGTGGGTTTGGTTTTTTTTGTTTTTTTCAGCTTTCACTTTCTTCTCTGTGATTTCTGGTAATCCTCAATTCTGTTAGGGGTGGGATTTCCGAGAATGGTGGAGAGCTTTCGTTTCTGTTCTAGTTGTTTAGGTTATTTGCCTTGGAAATGTGTATAGTACAGTAGTGCTGAGAGAATGGATCAAGGATTGGACTTGAGGATCTCTGAGGTCTCTTCCAACCCAGTTGATTCTATGAATTTGGTGTTGTGTGATCAGTGACTGTTGAGATGAGGTCTGAAGTTTTATATTACCATGTAATCTATATAGAGGCTATTATCATGGTTGTATTTATCTTTTTATATTTTTTGTTTTATTTTCTGTTATGTATCTAGTAGTTTGATGGATCAAAAATAAACCGAGCGATGGAATATCATAAGGTGCTGTTTATTGATTCAGTAGAAAGGGATAGTTTACCTATAACTTTATCACCAAGGCTGGGCAAAAAATTGAAGCCTGGCCTTCCTTAAAATAGAGATGGCATGATTGCAAGTCTTCTTTAAGCCTAAGAACTGCACCATGCCTTATGGAAAACACAGATTAGGAAACTAAACATGTTTGATTTTGGTGTTAATGCTGTAATGGCTAGTTGCTTTAAGATTGCTGTAACATGTTACTTGTGGTTATGAGTAATAATTGTTATTTAAAATGTTACAAAACTATTAATGAGTACTAAGCTTGTGTACACTAATTTTGAGACCGATGATGTTACATGCGGGTAAATGGTTGTGTATATTTGCACGTGGATATAAAGCAACAGAGCTGAAGATTATTTGGAGAAAAGCATCGTTTTTCTAATACTCTTGTATTGCAAAGTGGGAGGTGCCAGACAATAGGTGTCAGCACTGGCTCAGCTATGCACAGCTTCACTGCAAATGTAGATTAAAGCAGCTGGTGTGAAGCATGGTTTTGCTGTGAACTGTACTTTCAGCAGGCTGAATGCCTGGAAAGAAGTGCTGAAACTATGAAATAGCTTTTCTAGGGGATGGACTGGGAAAAAGAATACATGAACCAGAAGATAAACACTGGTAAAATTAAAGTGTGTCTTGCGTTTACTGCGACATATTTCCAAAATTCTGAAGAAAAGACTTTTTCTGAAAATTTTAATTTAATTAAGTTTTGTTGTTTTGTGAATTGTTCAAAGAGATTGTTGGGAGGAAGACTTTGATATCGTCTTTCTCAGGTGTTTAAAAGAAATAATAATAAAAAAAAGGAAACTAATGGAATCTGAAAAAATCACAAGAATCAAAATAAAGGAGGCAGTGTTAGGAAACTTCCATGAGACTTTGGAATTGTCCTGTTCTGTGGTGGAATATTAAACTGGAACTAGGGATTTAGCTATCATGTTCATTAAACCATTGCATGTCATGTAGGGGCCTGTGGATGATTCTGCAACAAGTTTGGAATAAAAAGCAGGAAGACTTAACGCAAAATGTGTGGTTGTGCAATGAAGAAGTCAGAAGAAGCCACCACCAAGGAAAGAGAAGACAAAAAACATTTGTCTTTCCTGTGTTTTACTGGCAACCTGTGCCTAAGAACGAGGATGTGAGGAATAAGCCAAAAAAAGGTAAGCCTAAGTGCTTCAAGAGCCCAGTGAAAACATTATGGCCTTAGCCCAGCCCCTCTGCTGAGGAGCAGAATCAGAGTGCCAGTTCTCTAGAACTGCTTTTATCTGGACAAGGACGTATCTGTTTAAGTGACGTCCTCGCAGGTGGAGGGTACTGTAGCTTTAAAACTGTAAGGAAAAATAGTGAAAGAGTCTTGCAGTCACTCTACCAGCACATGTGCACGTATTCAAGGTGCTTTCTAAATAAGCAGGTGCTGTCTTTAGAGATCGCTGTGCGGGCAATGCCAGTATTTGGTGAGAGACAGTTGGGAGAAACCCCCCCTTCCTCTGTAGGGTGCGTTGGGTTGCAAACCAGCGTGGATTCTGAGCAGCGCTGCCGTGGCACACTGCGAGTGCCCCAAGCCTGGCAGTGCTGCATGGGGGGAACGCACTGGAATTGTGATCTATGGCTATATAAAAGGGGGCGGGCCACTCTGCTCCCTCCAGCTCCTTTTCTGTCATGATGGCTGCAGAAGCACCAACCGAACGCAGCTGGCACGCCTCTTTGTTGGCTCTTACATAATATATGGCTTCACAGGGCACTGATGTAGAAATAAAGTCGGGCAATTCTGGAGGGAGACTCATATTACTTGTGGTATCGCTGGTGCTCCCTTCGCTGTGGGGTGTAGGGCTGCTCTCAGGAGGGTGGTCTGTGGCCCTGTCGGAGTGAATTTTGGAAGGGATACAGGATGGCTCCAAGCGAGGCAGGGGATGAACTTGTTTTCTTTGTGAATGGTAAAAAGGTAAGGAAGATGCCAGCTTTCTGTCCGGCTTGCTTCCGATTACTTACTTTTCTAGTGATCTTTTTCCTCCTCTGAAGTTTTCTAACGCCAGCACATATGCCATGGCTTTTAAATGTTAAACTGTGAAAAGAATGTATTGCTTTGCTAAGGGGCTTTTTATCTTCTTTGACTGTCCTTTACAACTTTATAATGTTCCTTTTACATTTTAGATTTGTTGGCAATAATTTACTGCAATTTTGAGATACCTACTTTTAAATAAGGGTGCACTGCTTAATATAGGCATTTGTACTAGGAATAATTTCAGTAATTACAAGAAATCTGGCCAATGTAACTCAAATGTAAGCATCCATATATAATTCATATTCAGCAAGTAATTCTGATACTTGGTTTTTGAAAGGGGTTTAGTAAAATGTTTATTCCATTTCCCTTTAAGAAGCTGGAAAACTTTTAAAAATCAAAGTACATTACCTGATACTGATTCCTGGATCAACTGCTGAAAATAACTCGAGTGGCTGCGTCTCACGGGAGGGTGGGGTGGTCCTTGCACGTGATGGACACATTTGAAGAGTTTGTCCCAGAGATCCCTTTCTCACTTTGGGCTTTCCCTGGCTATCATTGTGCCTTGACTCTTCAAAAGCTTGTGACAAGTCAAACTTGCCTCTTTCTTTGAACTATGACTACCGGGTTAGTTCTGTTTCTGAGCTCAGCTCAGTGCTAATCTTGGTCCACCACCTTCCCCTTGCCTAGGTACTTGGGCAGGGAAGCTTGCGTGAAAGCAGCTTCCAGCTGGGACACCTGGGAAGGGGAGAGAGTTGCGCATCCACTCCAGTGTGGAGCCAAGAGTTTGCAGACCTTCCCTGTGCACTGCTTAGGGGTAAATCACGTGCTGCACTGAGCTGGGGCTAGACAATTTATTTTTTTAATCCCTTGAAGGATCACACGATACTCTCAGTTGGTTAAAAAGCTCTGTGCCCTGCACTACAGACTGGCACAGGATCACTATCAGTTTTGCTTTTGTTGATCTTTCATGCTAGTTTAATCAAGTGTAAATGTGAATGAGATAGTTGCTGCAATTAAGGGTTTTAGTTATGAATTTGGATCCCAAACTGGATTGGAATTTGAACTTTCCGAGGCACTAGTGCATTTGATATCAATGTTTTGTTTTATTGAAGTATCAATTGTTTACTGAAGAATGAAGTTTATCTAGTATGGATTAAAATTTAGTCATATAGCTCTAGAATGTAATACTGATGTTGAGCACAGCCCTAGTTATGAGGTTTTATAAAGAAGGATGACAAGTGAAGCTTTGCTCACAGAGGTCAGCAGTGATTCATATCTCAGTGTTAACTGACATCAGCCGTTCACTGAGGTGCAAACCTAAAGCTTCAAGTTAATCATGACTAGCTAATTGAGTCTGGTAATTGAGATTGTGGCATAAAATGGTCTGTGAATTTCATCCGATGACTTTTCTACTATGGTGAGCAAATGTGGCATACCATTAACATATTGTCTTCTTGCTCTGTGAAATTTTAGAGAGATCTCTCCTCTGTGACCCCAATTTTTAGACAGTGAACTGTAAGCTCTCTGGGTCTTGCAGTGGGTGGTTGCCACAAACGTTTTGGGCAATCCAGACTTTGATAGAGACCAAATGTTCTGTCTTGTTTTCTTTTTCCGGTATGCCATAATGAAAGAGAATTGTAGTTCTGGTGCCAGACCAGCTAAGGTTCAAATGAAGAGTTTATAAACAAATTCCTACATGCATTTACAGGTGTTGCTTCAGTGTTGGTTGGTGCTCAGGTATTACAGGAGCATTGCTGTGTGAAAATTGGTAGAAAACTCCTTCTCCTGGAGAAAAATCTTGGCTAAGATAGGAAAACATGTATCAGTCAAAGCACAGAGATGGTCCTGTGGGACTCTATTTTGTGTGTGTGTGTGGTGAGGTAGAGAAGGGAAGAAAGAGCAGCCTGTACTCTGAAGGCCAGCAGCAGAAAACAACCTTTTGCCTGTTCTTGCTGTGTCCTTCAGGTGATGAGCATTCTGTGAATGGCACTGCCCTTGGTGTGTTCCAGCAATTTTTAATGGAACTGCCATTCCTGTTTACAAAAGCCACATCTCAAAGCTGACCGTGTGCATGTGTGAAGACGCCAGTGTGATCTTGGCAGTTTGGCAAAAAAGAAGAAAAAACTCACCAGGGGATGATTAATACTACCAATGGTACCAACTCATTTAACATATCAGAGCTCTCTCAGCATCCTTCCGTACTGGCTCATAAAACTGGCAGTGCTATCAAAGGAACAGGTTCCACTTGCTCCACACAGAGCCTCCAGTGGCATTTTTTTTTCCTATTCCCTTTTTGTGTGTGCTGCTGAAGTAGCTTGAGTTCGAACCCCACCAAATGAGGGTTTAAGAGAAAGAATCAGACTCATGGGGCAATCTGATCCATGGCAATGAATGTGGAGCTTGTTGGGATATTTCTGCACATGAGAGGTTTTGTGGTGGAAGGAGCAGCGGGAGTGCCAGAGTAATTCTGCTGGAACACCAGGTTCCAAGAGGGGAAGCAGAGAGGCAGGCACTGGTCTCTTCTCTGTGGTGACCAGTGACAGGATCTGAGGGAACAGCATGAAGTTGTGTCAGGGGAGGTTTAGGATAGATATTAGGAAAAGGTTCTTCACCCAGAGGGTGGTTGGGCACTGAACAGTCTCCTCAGGGAAGTGGTCACAGCACCAAGCCTGCCAGGGTTCAAGAAGCATTTGGACAACACTCTTAGACACCTGATGTGATTCTTGGGGCTGCCCCGTGCAGGTCCAGGAGTTGAACTTTATTGATCATTGTGGGTCCCTTCCAACTCAGGATATTCTATGATTCTAAGTTAGGAAATGGCTCTGTCTATGTGACCCCTTGACTAAATATTCCAGTTAATTCAGTGCAAAGAATGCAATAGCATGGCTAGTGGGAAAAGTTACTGCTGTGTGAATTCGTGACAGCTTGGCATCGCCAGTGGGCTGCTGATATTCTGTCATAGTACAGAACACTGTGATAAGAGGTCGTTTGTAAGACAGAAACTTGGATGGCAGCAAATCCGTCTCTCCTGCATTAGCTCAGTCTGCACTGTTGTAAAAAAAAAAGTCTCCTTGGAACAGCTGAGCATATTCCACATTGAGAACTGTTTATTTTAAGCACCTGTTTACTTCACTGGGCATAACGCTTGGCACACAACTAACTCAAAGTTATCTTATTAGTCTGCCTAGACTAGAATGGAAAACAACATGCTCAATTTAAATCTAACAGTGGCAGTTTCATTTACTTAATCTGATAAGTCTGTCTCATACATATGTAGCATGTAATTTTAGTTCAAACATGTAGTCAATATTTCTATTTCTATTCTGAATGCCAAGTGGGGATCTATGCTGGAAACCACATTATACCTCTTCCAGAGTCAGTGGATATTTAATTGCAAATGGGACTGGCTAAAGTACAGGATTTTTTTGAGCTTTGGGACCCTCTGGGTTTTACACAAACAGTGAATTACA
The DNA here is from genome assembly GCA_013396735.1 of Grallaria varia. Taxonomy (NCBI): domain Eukaryota; kingdom Metazoa; phylum Chordata; class Aves; order Passeriformes; family Formicariidae; genus Grallaria; species Grallaria varia. Next base: position 636,924 of record VWZG01000015.1, on the reverse strand, counting down.
AGTTTTCAGTGTGCTGGTTTAAAGCAGAACAAAATGTGCTCATGACCAATAGTGGACTTACATTGTGCGGTTACCTGCAGTTTGTTCATCTGTGTTCTAACCTTTTCTCCTAGTAAATGACTTGGAAATCTCTCATTGACTTCAGGAATAGCGCATTCACAGATTTTAAGGTCTTAGGGGACTTTTACATTTGACTAGTCTGACTTGCTGCGTGGCAGTCTGGTTAAAACCTTTCACTTTCTCTTCTTGGAACTTACTGAGTGACTACGGACTAGTGATTGAACGGGAGCTTGTCCTTCAGGAAAGATTCTGTTTCTCATTGAAAGACCCTAGCTGATGGAAAGCTTAGCATGTATTTTGGTAAACCAGGAAGATTTCTTACTCTTTTTTTCTCTTCCTCTCTTTACCTTGTTCAACTACTGTTCTTTTATATTAAAAAATCTTTTTTTTAACTTTCTGGGAATAATAATTTAAATATGATGCGTTACGTTCTAAAGGCAAAGTTATCTGAATTAGAAAAAGGCAGGTAGAGAAGCCAGAAAACAAAATATTTTTAGAGTTGCATGTGAAATGAAGGGGAAGTGTGCTCAGCACCTGTGTGGACTGGCCCACGGGCTTTAAAAGTGTAGAGTACTGCTTCAGAGCCTGTTCCATGTAGTACTTAAAGCTTAAAGAACTGTAGGGCTGGGCTGGGCTCCCTGCTGAGGTGGATCTGGGTATTCAAGGTTCCTAGAATCAGTAGACAAATAGACATGCAGTACAAACACAGCAGCACAGGGCAAATTTGTTGAGGGTCATTCGACTGTCAGTGCCATCCTAACACTACCAACAAAGTTTCTGAATTTCGTTAATAATTAAGCTACTGCATGCAGTAAAATCCACTTTTGAATCTGTCATAATATAGCCATCAGTCTGATAAGCCTGCAATATGACATTTGATTTAAGAGAAAAAAACCCAATCCGAACCACCAAACACTAAAAAACAGTAACTGGCCAAAAGAGAAATATTTATTTAACTGCAGTATCTTAGTAGACTGATCTTACAACCACAGAATGGATATAATTCAGTTTCTTTCTGTCCAAGGACACTGGGGGAGGTGAGCAAGAATTGTGATACTGAGCTGTGAATCGTATTATACTGGGCATCACACAAGAGATGTTATCCCCACCCACAGGGTTTTAAAATATTTTAAGAACAAATCACAGCAGGCGATTGCAACAAACCACTGGGGGAATGATATGTTGGAGGACAAACCAGTGTCAGTGACAATGTGCAAAAGCCAGGAACAGCAAAAAGTTCTTACTTTGTGTCCAGCAAGAGGGACTAATAAACAAGCATCCTCCCACACGAAATCTGAGTGAAAAGAAATTACTCCTTGATCTCTGATGTGTGAGATTTGTGTTAATGCAGAATGTTCTCCAACCCCTTAGCTTTTATCTCCCTCTGATCTCTAGTCTCTGCCAGTATGGCTGAAACACAACTACAGTGGAGTAGTTTGAAGTGACTGAAGGGCTGTTGGATCCAGGGCTGTTGGATTGTTCGGGACATGGTGTTCCTCATAGTGGGAACCACGTCCTGATAAAGTTGAGCAAAGTTTTCACTTTAGGACTTAACACATGCTTAAGCACTATAAGTGGATGGAGCTGAGTGGTTAAATGAAGAATGAAAGCTTAGGCCTGTGTTTTATTTCTTACTTCCTGAAAAGAAGCCTGGGGACCAAACCTTTAATTGGCAGGGTGCTTCTTGGATTCTTTCAAGAAAGCCCTTTAAGACATTCTCTTCGATCTAAGCATAGACTAATTTCAATAGTCTTTAACTATTCTGATGCCTTTTCTCTGTGCCTGGCTATCTTGGAAGTTGTTTTGGAAGAGTTTGCAGTGGCCATTGGCATAGACATGAGGAAGAAGCTCAGCTTGACAGTGACAGTAGGAGCTGTGGAGAAGGCTCTTTGCCTTTGAAATGACTCTGAAAGGCCATTTGTCCAGTTCTAGTTGCAGGGATTTTTGGAATTGCCTACTCACGTCTGTCTGTTTGCCAAGCTGCTGCAGAGGGATGTATGGGCTTACTCTGAACCAGATGGTCATGCGAGAGCCACTGCAGGCTCTAATTTGTTTTTACGCAACTAAAAAGGTGAGGTAAGGGTGTTCACCAGAAGGTGAGGGAACAGGGGCACTCTGCTCTTAATAGCAGAGAGTGCTGCATGATCTATAGCATGACATTCCCTAACTAGAAGAATGAACTCTGTTTTCTTGTAGATTATCCCCAATGTAGGAGTGGGGTGTGCAAAAAATGACCAGTCGTGTTTTGTAGCAGCAGTTTTATCAGCTGGTTCTAAAAAGGTGGACTCAAATAGGAAGTATGAACCTTGCCTCTTAAGAATAACCCTGTTGTATGTCAAAAGCATAAAACTGAAGCAGTACAGAGAGCTGTGAAGGTTTCTTATCAGTAAAAAACGCAAAAAACCAAACGAACTTGCACAAATGACCTTCAAACTGGGAGTGATTAATTTAAATAATCTGTAACTATTGTACTTAGGACTTGCATAACATAATAGCCAAGAACAAGATTACATTCTGGCGCACAGTGAATTTGGAAAAGTTTCTTGACACTTTATTAATAACAGAAAAAGGGGGAGACAAGCTCTGTGCCCATTTGGAGGCCAGGGCAGAACTTTGGTTTCTGACCATTGGGCAGTGGTTGAAGTAAAATGTCTAATGGTTATTTTATGTCTAATGAATAACTCCTGATAGCATTGTTTACTTTTAGTATGGAGCTGGCTCAAAATGTGCAGGCAAAATTTCTCCTTGCATGGAATTTTGTATTCATGCATTTAGGATGGCCATTAATGCAACAGGACTGATTTAGCATTAGAAGGGAAGAAAGAGAAGCTTCAGGAGGATTGGTACTTGCAGTCCAATCCTGCAGCACCTGCGTTGTCACAGGATTTTCAGTGTTGTTTTTTTCTCTGCTAAGCCTATTATTGGTGCTGTTTCTGTCATTCTGTTTGTCTGCTCATTTTCTCTGTCTCTTCTATGAGTGAGAAGAAGGGTCACAGTTCAGTTATGCATGGTCAATAAAGACGAGATGCCATTTGGGGAAATGTCAGGAACACAAAATTTGAGTACAAAACACAGTTCTTTCTCTTCTCACTACTAATTCTGTTTGCCATTTCTGATGAAGGGTTTTTTTAGATTTGCCTCAGTGTGCCATGGTTGAAAAACTCTGGCCTATGTGATGCATATACTTTCCTCTGACACAATAAATTCAAGGAAATGTTGTGTCTGGATATGTGACCAACATTGCTGAATTAATCAATGGTTTTCCTCCCCATTTTGGAAAGGAAGGTGCAGAAAGTCCAGACTTTTTTCTTCCAACTAACATATCTGTGTTGTAAAACTTTCTGTGGATAACAGTACTTTTTGCTTCTTGCAGGTGGTGGAAAAAAATGTGGACCCAGAAACTACTCTGCTGACTTATCTACGAAGAAAATGTATCCAGTGCCAGAAGAAACTACAGAAGGCTTTAAATGCTTGCAGCATTTCATAATTGTTTACTGTTCTGTCTGTCACTTGAGTGCTAGGCAGAGCTTTTGCTCAGAGCATAAGAGGAAGTGCTCTGCATGGTCTGGTATTTGTGTCTGGCAAGGATTACAGTTGGTATTCCAAGCTAAACAATAGCAAATTCTAAATAATTTACTTTTAATAATCTTAAAATATTAATGCTTTAAAGGAAAAACTCTCAGAATTTCTAGGAATTAGAATAGGATGGAAAGGAAGTAATATTGAGATGACAATAAAATTGAGGGAAATTGAGCTTTGTTCCACAGAAATTACAAAGAATTTTTTGACCAAAACATCACAGCCGCTTGAGATCCTTGCTGTATCATCCATGAACTGGGATGTTACTGGATAGCTAATATCCAATAAATGATAACTTTGTGGATTGTTTATTAGATGACCCAGGGAGGCAAGCCCAGAGGCGGGGGCTCCCACCGCATACCATGGGCATGTTTACGTGAGCAGACGCAAGAAGTCACATTTCACTCCTGTTTGAAACTGGTCAACGTGTGAGTCAGAATAGCTTCAGCAGCTGGGTAGCTATTACTGTGGTGACCAGGCTGGCTACACTAGGTCTGGTTCCGTAGGTAGTGTCGTTCCATGTTTCCTGAGTTTTTGTCTGGCCAGCTGGGTGTGTACATGTGCCAGACTGTTCACATCCGTGCTGGTGTATTCCATGAAAAACTCACGGGTGCTTATTTCACCATGCTGCCATGTTCTATTTATCTGGGATCTGAAGGAAGCGTGAGGACATGAATCACACTCCTCTTCGGGATTTCCAGAATGATCAACAGCCCTTTTGATCTGACTGTACCTTGTGAGGTTAAAGGTCAAGAGGAAAACCAAGTGGTGTGACTCTCGTGCCTGTGTGCACTTCTTACTGCTAGACCTTTTATGTCTAAGCTTGTTGATTTCTAATGCAAATAACTTTGTAAATAGATAATCTGAGCTCTTCAAGACCTACTGATTTTCCACATGAGCATTCTGGTGAATTTATTTTGTGCATGTCTGGTTAGGGTTAGACAAAAACTTTCAGAAACATGTCTTATTGAGGCAGGTCAGCTCTGATGTCAAGAGAAACATTGGGTGGCATAGGAAAGCTGTATTTCTGCTCAAGCAGACACACGATTGTATGAAAAACGGACGTGGCGCTTTGGGACATGGTTTACTGGTGAACTTCGTTTTAGTGACAATTTTATGCTAATGGTTGTACTTGATGAACTTAAACATATTTTCCATCCTAAATGATTCTATAATTTCTATGATTCTGTGAAAATAATCACTTCCAGAATCTTTGCAGTGAAGGTGAAGCTGATTTGAGTTCCCTATATCACAGTTCCTGTTGCTTTTCCACAAGCTTAGGTTGATTATCTCAAAACAGTCATGTGCCAATTGTCAATGAAATCAACCAAAAATCCGCCACCAAAAAACCCTCAGAACTGGCCAGTCCTCTTTGCAATAAATAACAGCTTCTAATTACTTTCTAAGGAGTGAAGGAACCCAAAGCAGAAGTGACTTGAGGAATTCTTTTCGGAGTCCCTTTGCAGAACATTTGATCTATTGCCTGATTGTATAGACATGAGCTCTGCAGCCTACAGAGGAATCTGCTTAGGCCAGTCCATATGCTTTGTGAGGTCCCAAATGTCTTGGCAGAGGTTCTGTGCCTCTCCACCAGTTCTGGCTCTAAAGGTCTCCCTCCTGTGGTTTTATGGGAACCAGGCTCTGGGGGGGTGCGCTTGGCTAGTTTTGTCCCCACCAATTGGCAAGTGATCATAAATGGGGTCAAGAGAGAAGTGAGGGTGGTCAGACCATGACTCTTGAGATGCAGGTAGTTCAGGAGCAGTTCAAGTGCAGATCCCAGGTGTGTGACTTGTAGCACTGAGTCTGCCCTGCCTGGGATCATTCTGGGTGGCTGGAGTCACCAGATGTGGGAAGAAGTCAGCCAGCACCAGTGAGAGGTGCCGGAGGAGATGTCACCGTGTGGCTCAGGGATGTGGCTGCATGCCTGAGCACCTCCTGCTCAGCAATTCCTGTGTTTTATTTCCTTTATGTTATTTCCTTCTCTGAGTAATTGAAAGTGGGAACTGTTGAAGTTTAGACTTGTTTTTGTTTGTTCTAAGAGTCTGTTGGAACGTGGGCTGCCTCCTTATTAGGGCTTTGGATTTTGGTCTCAGAGCTCACATGCCAGCATTTGAAACTTTGCTTATGTTTAATTATTAAGCAGAAAAAATGAGTGCTTGGTTTTCAGCAAGAACTTGTTGCTCAGCCTTGATTGGCAACTTGAGCAGGTTTCTGCCAACACTTTTCATGTTTTCCTTAATTCCTGTACTCTCAGTGGGCCTATGTGGAACCAAACTAGGCTGTGGAGAAGGCGGATGTGGTGCTTGCACTGTTATGATATCCAAGTATGATCCCTTTCGGAAGAAAATCCTGTATCCTTTGCAGTTGAACTGTGGACAGATCCAGGTTTTTGACATTCCAGAAATGGTACTATTTTAAAAAAAAAAAAAGGTTATATAATGGATGCCTCTGCCAAAACACAATTTTTCACTTTCAGAACATAAACTCAGAAGGCTAAGACAAGAAGGTATTTTTTCTTAAAGCATTGCACAGAACTATTTCATTGTGCCCTGCAGTATCTGCGCTGATTCTATCACTCAGGCTTATCTGCCTTTTCCCGGTTCAGAAATCCTCTTGCAGTATAATAACTTTTTCCTATGATGCTCCAAACAATGATTACTGTGATAAAATCTTTGTTGTTATTGTATTACTACAATAATCTGGTTTCTGTATGTCAGCAGATATGAACTTTTTCTCTGCTTGTAACCTTCAGAATTATTTCCTGAGGCATAAAATTTCCTCCTGTTCTCACTTTAGTTAATCAAAAGTTGAAGCAATGGAATCAATCAGGGAAATGGAGAGAAAGGATGAAGCAGGGCAACAGGCTCCAGTTTATTTTTAGTGTGGGGAATAGAAAGCACTGAAATCTTTGATATATTTAGAATAATGCTTGTAGATACTTTAACTTGAATAATCTAACTTAATGGTTCTGGTTAATAGTGTGTCCACAATCAGGATATCTTAGGGTCATTATTCTGTCTTGATAGAAATGAGATAAAGTAGCTGGTTCTTATAAGAGTTTTGGCCACATTATTCTGTTTTACCTTCAGTCTAGACTTCTCCATGTGTACCCTCCAGAAACAGCTTTCTACGTAAAAGGCCAAGAGCTCCATGCTCTTATGTAACTTGTCAAGTGGCCAACTGTATAATATCTTGGTATTTGTAGTCTGCCCCTATAAATTACTTGGGAGGGGTCTGTAGCTTAACACGCAACAAGGATGTTTAAAGTTGTTATTTCTGGATCAAACCATGTGGTGTATGCTCAGTTTAACCTTCATGTGAAGCTGATAAGAATTTTGGATGACTAGGTGTGTGGGATTTGGCTTGTAACTAATAATCGTATCACATCTGTTTAAGTTCTCTTATTATGTCCACTGTTATAGTTTCTAAGTATTCTTCAGTCCTCCTGTTCCCTTTTTCCTTTGTTGAGCAGCACTGTCCAATGGAATTTCCTTAATTTATTATTTTAGCCACTATACTGCCAATGCTTGCCTCTTCCCTGTCTGTGCCCTGCATCATGTAGCTGTAACTACTGTTGAAGGCATTGGAAACACAAAATCCAGGCTCCACCCAGCTCAGGTAAGCTGTTAATACCGGTAATTTGAAAACTCTCTATTAATCATGTTACAGAGTGTTGGGACCTCCACTGTAACCTTAAAGCCAAGAGAATGACTTTCCACATGTAGTCTGTACTTATAGGACTGACTCAGTGCCAGAATCAAACTCCTGGGTCAATGCTGCAGCTCTGTTATGCTCCTAACAAGTTAACTGGTGCTGTCCTGGCTAAATGAGTAATATTTTTGTTTTAGGACTACATGTCTGTATTTGGTCCACATCCTGGACTGGGAAAACTGATGTTGCAGGGAAAGCCGATATAACGTCTTGAAGCTAGGAAATCTGAGATGGGTTTTGGCTGTCCTATGGCCTTCCATGAATGACCTTAGTTTCTCAACCTGCACAGTTGGGAACCTTCCCTGTGTTAGTGAATTAGAGTTTTCTTCAGCAAAGTTTCTGTAGTCCCAATATGTTCTTGGTGGGGAGGAGTGCCAAGAACGTGAAGCTTTGCCCTTCTAACACAGTTATAATGCAGCCTTGCCTCTGCTTTATCAGAGATCCTGCTCCCTTACTGTAAACTGTGATTCATCCCAGTTTGCACAGTGGGTAGGACATGTGCCAGTGTTTGTCAAAGACAGTAAACAACAAAGTGAAAAATAAGTGAGATGAGCATGAATGGGTGGCTGCCAGCCTGACCTTTGCTTGTATGTCAAGCACAATGATGAACTCACCTTGATATTATGGGCTAATGGTTGTTTTAACTTTTTCTCAGGAGAGGATAGCAAAAAGTCATGGATCTCAGTGTGGCTTTTGCACTCCAGGCATTGTCATGTCCATGTATACATTGCTCCGGAACAACCCTGAGCCCAAAATGGAAGCCATTGAAGATGCTTTCCAAGGTAATGCTCATAAACCCTGCAGGAATGCAACCTGCTCTGCTTTTATAATATCTGCTTCACCAAATGGGATGGAGGTACACCTTTATTTAATGTCTTTTGTTAAAAAACCTGATGGTTATGAGGTTAAGAACTAGCTTTTCCTCTGGGGGACTGGGTAGGTGCTATGACGTGAACAAAAATGGCCTGTGGAAGATCTCACAGAACCTCACTGTTTGCCCACAATCAGGGCAGGTGACCTCAGTCTTGATTTAGGAACCCCCTAAGCTTAACATAGGACCAAAAACGGTCCATTCCTGAGGGGCTCGTACAAGCGTCCTTGTCTATTCATTGCTGTCACAAGAGCCTGCAGAAGTGTTGGAGAACATCTGGGCCAGGCAGCCTCAAGTAAAGGACCAAGACAGCCATACACATGATGGAGTGGGGCAGAATCCAACTGTGCAAGCCATCTAAGAGGCTGCTGTTATTGCTGAAGTCAGTCATTCCTGTGCTTCCAGAAGTGATCTGAGAGGAACGATGATGCAGGAGAAAGCAGTCTCTGTGTAATTCAGGGGACACAATAGTTGGCATACTGATAAAAATCACATAGCTGAGGTAAATGAATACTGAATAAGGCAGCTTGAATTTGTTCTAAATGAATCTCAATTCAAAATTTCAACAAAAAGGGGTGGTAGGATTGTTGCGATGTTACTAATGAAATTTTCCTCCTCTCTGTTTTTTCATTAGCTTTATCTAGATTTGACAAGTGAGAAACAATAAAATAGCCAAAAAGTTGTTCTTAGCCAAATGATGCTAAATCTTTAACCTTTTGTTCTGGCACTGCAGGGAACTTGTGTCGGTGTACAGGCTACAGACCCATTCTGGAAGGATACAGGACATTTGCTAAAGTAAGTGACTTTGGATAACATTTAAAAAAATCTGGAAGGCTGGCTGTTTTCTCTCTGCTGCTGAAACACACCATGAGCTGAAATGGGAAGGAAGGAAATACACATGCTGCAACAATGCAGTTCCAACTCTTGACACCTTTGCATGTGCTTCATGCATTGATAATGCAAAAAACCAACTCCTTTACTCACTCCAGCTGCTGGAAATGGAACACTTGAATAAGAGCTGCCTGATGGTCCCTTATTGGATTACAGGTTATCAGACTCTGTAATTCTTTTCTCTAAGTCTCTAACAAACTCACAGTCTCCGCATAATACAGGTTGCAGAAGTGGAAAAAGTGCAAAGGTATAGTGCACTGATAGGGACATGCTACGAAGGAATCTGGTGTGGAATGTGCTTTCTTGAAAGATCAGTTGCAGAGCTGGAACAGCTCTGGAAAGAAGTTAAAGTCACTGCTGTATAGCTCTTGCCCAGAATTCTTCTGCTGGTCTGGGTGAGGTATGAAGCTTTGCCTTAAATTCTCTCTAGTCCCTTTGTACCCGAAGGACTGCTGGAGGCTGTGAAGAAAAGTAGGTCATTAGGTCCTTTAGTGGTTACTGGCCACTTATGGGGCTATACTGGTATTAAATATCAAAAGGAAAGAATTTAGAATGATGCCCATTAATTTCATTTTATTATTCAGAATTGAGATCAACAAAAGAGAATAGAAGCAGGGGTGAGATCCACTACAAAAGGCTGATAAACCCAGTTGATGTAGCATGCTTGGATTTCCAACAGGCTTTCAACAGTGTCTCACCAAAGATTTTTAAAGACAATAGCCAGCCATATAGGGTAAGAGGGAAGAACTCTGTATGAATGAAAGATTGGTTACAAGGCAGGAAATGGCAGGTAGGAGAAAATGGTGTATTTTTGCAGTGAAGTTGGAGCGTTGGAGTTCTGCTGGGACCCATGCAAGGCTGTTGAAGGTATCCCTAAATGCCGTGGAAAAGATTGTGAGTAGTGAAGTGAGGTATCAAGTTAGTCTGGGTAGTGAAGATAGGAACTGACTGAGGAATTTCAGAAAGTTTTTATCAACCTGAGAGAATAGAATGGGATAAAAAATTCCGGGCAAATAAATGCAAAGCAATATACAGAGTGAAATGCAGTTCTCATTTCACACACAAAACGAGAAGACGCAAGTTCATCTTCCTGGTACCATGCAGGAAGATGACCTTGGAGGTCTGATAGATGGTTTCATGGAAGCATCAGATGAATGCTCACTGACAGTGAGAATAAAAGTAGAGAACATAACAGAAAACACTGCTCTGTTGCTTTCTGTCTCATGGCTCTTCCTACACTTGAGTACTCTGTGCAGTTCTGCTCCTTTCATCCCTAACATGATGTAGCAGAATTGGAGAAGATTCAGAGAACTGGAACAAGGATCACATCTGTGGTAATCTGGGTTCCATACAGGGTAGCACTGAGTAGTCTGGGGCGCTTCGGCCTGGAAAAGTGATGTCAGGGAGAAGGAGGGGCTCTACGTAGCCCATATACTCTGATAGAGATCTACAAAGCTGTGACTGGGATGTGAACAGGCATCTGCTGTTTGCTGCCTCTCCCAATACGAGAGCAATTCAAGAAATGAAACTAGTAGGAGTCAGACTGCAAAAGAAGTCAGATCATCCACCTGGTGGTAGAGTACTAGGTATTGTATTTTATGTGCTTGTCCCTTCTAGTCTTCTCTGGGTATCTCCTCACAGCTCCAGCTGGACCAGAAGTACTGGTTGACTGGTCCGAGTAGTTCTATACCAGAACAAGGGGTCTATCAGCAGAGTGGACATGACCCAGCAATCACACTGGGATATTGCCTTCCGGTGGCAAGAGAAACACCTACTTGCTTGGAATCTGCTCTCTCCTGTTCCTGCTTTGGATATAACAGGCATGGGCTCAATTTCTCTGAAAAGGGAGTCAAGCCTACCTCATTTTCTTGAAATCTTCAATTTTTCTCAAAACAGTTTTTGTTCCCACAGGACATGAATTGCTGCGGCAGAGTTGCCAATGACACTGGATGCTGTCGCAGTGGGAGGGAAAATAGCATGGTAAGCTGAATGTCTAAACCCATAACCTCAACTTTCAATACAGTATTAGATCTTTGATGTATTAGTCACCTCTCTGGCTCTGCTGTGGTGCAGATATTTGGAGCTCTCTGAGCTGTTTTCAAAGTCTGTCTCTTGGAAAGTGCTGTGACCATGTATGTCCTGATGAGCACGACTAGCCAGCATGACAGGGGTTTTACAATAGTGAGATAGACACGACCCTTCTGAATCTACAAGGTGCAACACTTTTGCAAAATAGCACAGTGACAACTGTAAGTAATGTGTTACCAGCTTCTGGCATATTGAAGGGATCCATCTTCCTGTGAAAACAGATCTGAAAACCAGTTAATTCCCCAGTATGATCTTTCCCAAATTTTGCAGTCCAATGATGAATGAAGCAATTTAATCTCTGTTCCAATAAACTGTACATTTGGAGCCTTTTGGAATATCTGGAGGGAAAAAGTTAATCACATTTTGTATACCAGTCAAGGTACAAACAATGAAGGAATGAAAACAAGGAATTGAGAAATAAGGTAGTGTGAGTATGTAATGAATTTAGGAAACAGAGAATACAGTGAAATTCATTGCCAGAAAATTCCAGTGAATGTCTGTGGCTTCTTTGTTAGGAAACATCCAGTGTTAGCTGGAATACTCCAACAATTAAGACTGCTTGGAGTTCTCTTATCCAAGTAGTTTATAAATGAAAAATGTTACTGAAAATTTCTGCAATCCAGGGATTGATAAAAGGGGAGGACTACATCCTGTAAAAATTAGAATGTTCTGAATAGCTGAAGTGTGCTTGTTTCTTCATCAGAATGGGGGCTGCTGTGGAGGAAAAGCCAATGGTCCAGGCTGCTGCATGAATGGAAAAGAAGACAATGTGGTAAGGTGCCTCTCAACTACTGTTTTTCTCAAAATTTCTAATGTTTGAAAGGCTTAGCTCTGGCTTGTTATATGCCAAACCCCAGTGCTTTTAATTTAGGTATATTTATGCAAAGTAGTTTAAAGTAATTTATATCTTGTATGGTCAGAAAAGCATACCTCAGAAAAAGTATCTTTGATGTGATTTAACATGTCAGTGTGAAAGGGATGTCACTTTTGATTGACAAAAGCCTGTTAGTGTTCAGGGTTGAGGTTTCAAACATGTATTCAAATCAGAAAAGTGTGACTGAAGAACCTTAAATACTGGATCAGGTGTCATCATTTCACTGTTTGCTATTCATAGCTCCATGAAATAGTAACAGGGGTTTGACTAGAAAGAGGAATGACTTAGAGTTGTATGTGGATGCCACTCTCCTCTGTCACTAGACATTTGTATTTTCTCTGTTGTAGAAAATGTTGTCCTCCAGCCTCTTCAATTCTTCTGAGTTCCAGCCTTTGGACCCCACACAGGAGCCAATCTTCCCACCAGAGCTAATGGTCAGTTCATTCAAAGAGAAATAGTATGTGATTTGTTTTTTTTGCTGTTCTGCACAGGGTTTGAGTGACTCTGTCCTGAGGAAATGGCCATGCACAAGATGTCTGCTGATAAAAGAAAATACATGGGCATGAATCCTTCCCTGTTTTATAAAACAGGAGTTTAAGCCAGGGTTGCTTAGAAATGTGCAGGCCAGGTGTCTGCTCTAGCTGTCTGGCTTTTCTCCCCAGTTTTTATTCTTGATGTGAAAGGCTCTTGGGTTGCTTTCCTTTCTGGCTACTGCCTGTCAAGGGGTGGAACAGTTGCTGACATGTAAACGTCAGTTTACTAGGTCAGATGTGAACTTCTACATTAAATACAGATGTATCTGAGCTTATCTCCCTGTGCTCCCTTTATAGTGTAGGAAAAGAAGTAGGAGGAATGGGATGTAGCTGAAGATATGTCTCAACTTGCTGACTCTCCAAAAGCACCAACTTCTCTCCAGTCAGTGTAGCAAAAGTTAGAAGTTGGCTGTCTCACACTGACTTTATAAGTTAGGTGAGATCAGTTTCTCTCCATGTTTCATTCCTGTCTTTTTTAGGGATATTTTCCCTTATACAATGAGTCCCAGCCAAGAATCTAATCCAGCACATGGCGTGTCCATAGCTTCCTTCACATTTAACAAACAGCTGAAATTCAGTCATTAATTCTGCTGCTGTACCTGGCCTAAATGTATTATGAGCTACAGGTTCTTATAGACCATGGAATAAGATATATTTAGCTTGAGATAAGGCTCCTCTGCTACTTCTCCAAGATATTCTCCTGCCCAAGGGTTGATCTTACGTTGCTCTGAGGCAGACGTGTTAGTCTGTTTTCTTCAGTCATTGGATGAAGGAGTTAAAAGGGGAATCAGAATCTGCCCTAGCTGGTAGGTAGAATTCATCAATGCTGAAGACTGACATTTTTGGATTGAGATGAGAATGGAAAACCAATTATTTGTATGGTGGCTGAAGCCATGGGCATCTGCCAGAGCTTTGGTCAGATGGGGCTTGCTGGCAGAGGTCTCGCTGGGGAGGTGTGGCAGCAGATTGCACCTGGCAGTATCAGGAAGGGAGCACTTTTGTCAGCCATGAGAAGGACTTTCGTCACTGCTAGCAGGAGGATGGGGGATGGCCAACTGCCAGCTACAGTGTGGGTATCACAGCCACCTGTCAGTAACTTGACTGAGATGGAGCCTGGCCTGGCAGAGACATGAGCAGCATGTAAGCAGGGATTCTTGGCTTGATGCAGGGTCTGAGCTCTAAATTCACTGTTGCAGACTCAGAGTAACAAACAGCAGAAGCAGATGTGCTTCAAAGGCGAGCGTGTGATGTGGATCCAGCCTACAACTCTCAAGGAACTGGTGGCTCTCAAATCCCAGTACCCCAATGCCAAACTCGTTGTGGGGAATACGGAAGTGGGTAAGAGAAAGAGCTGATACTCATTATGAGCAGTTGGAAAAATTTCCACGGAATATTTTGTGAAAACAGTGCAAATGCAAACCTCTTGAAGCCATTGCTGCCAAAAGTGGTTTAATTTTCAGGTTGTATAAAGGAACAGATTTTCTTCTCAGATAGGTTCATCTCACAGTGAATGTTTTTCTTTGCTGTGTTGGGGGAAAAAGGTGCTAATCCAGATCTCTGAGCCTTTCTGCTATTTTGTGGAATTTTGAGAAGAGGGGAGTGACACAACATAAAATGAAATAATGACAATCAAATAAATTCTGTTGTGAAACCTGTGTTTTGAAGGACTTTTCAGTGGGCAGACTCTCAAAACTTGAAATCTTACTGCTTTCTCATCCCAGATAGATGCTTCTGCAAACGTTAAGTGCTGAGGAGGAGGGTTTGGACATATTTAGTGATCCTGTTATCCTGAGCAATTGGTTCAGTAGACAATCCCCAAACGTTGTATGGTCCATTAGATTCATTGTTCTTTCCTGAAGGATTATGTACAACAATAGCCAGGTTACACAAGTACCAAACAGCATATTTAAGGTTATTGTAGGCATAGAAAAGAGTCTCTAAAACTTCCCTATGAGAATTGTGATATTAGTGGAAAACAGCTTTTAGTTTGGCATGTCTGTGTCCTTATATAATCTGTGTAACAGATGGTTAATGAACTGATTTTTTTAGTAGGGCTGCTTACATTTCATTGGGAAACAGCCAGCTTAGGCTCTCTGTCACCTGTGTGTAACTGAAGGAGTCTTTTCCTTAAGGTATCGAGATGAGGCTAAAGAACATGTTGTATCCAGTGATAATAGCACCTGCGTGGATCCCAGAAATGAATGCTGTCCAGCACACAGAAACAGGTGAGCAAAAAAGGGGCAGAGTGCCTGTAAAGTGAGTGGGGACTCCATGGACCAATAAAGAGGATAAGAAGGAAAATCCCCAGATTAGACACTGCTTTCTGTATGAATATGCCTTTCCCATGCGAGGAATTGAGTGAGGNCTGAGAGAGCTGGGGTTGTTTAGCCTGAAGAAAAGGAGGCTCAGGAGTGGCCTCATCACTCTCTACAAGTACCTGAAGGAAGGTCATAGCCAGGTTGGGGGTTGGTCCCTTCTCCAAGGCAACCGGTAACAGGATGAGAGGAAATCGCCTCAAGCTGCACCAAGGGAAGTTCAGGTTGGACATCAGGAAGCATTTATTCACTGAAAGGGTGGTTAAGCATTGGAACAGGCTGTCCAGGGAGGTGGTGGAGTCACCATCCCTGAAAGTGTTCAAGAAATGACAGGATGTAGGAATTAGGTTAGTTGACATGGTGGTGTCCAGTTAAAGGCTGGATTATCATGGAGGTCTTTTCCAACCTCAACAATTTTATGGTTCTGTTGTCTTTATCTTCATGGTGGAAACAGGTTAACCTTACAAATAGATGTAATTAGGACAATGTAGTGCATGTAGCCCAGTGTCTGGTAGGGTATTTAAAGTGTGGAAACTGGAAAGAAGTTGGAGTTCATTTCTCCAATGACAAACTAAGACCTATAGGAGGACAACATTGTTAATAATACCCTGAGGCAGAAGTATGGTGTGTTATTGTCGTGTGAGAGACAGTAGTACCATGAGCTGTGATTTAAAGGTGAATTTTATTTTGAGGATGTGATATTTACATGCAGTGCATACTAAATAGTTTAGTGTAACTGAAGGTCTAATGAAACGCTGTGGCACCTGAGCTTTGCAGGGACTGTTTCAACCATTCTCCTGTACCTTGACAACCTGGAGAACAACAGTTCTTCTCCTTGTTTCTTTACAGGGATCACCATTGGCGCTGCCTGCACCCTGCGCTCAGTAGAGGAAGTGATGAGAGAAGCAGTGTCAGAGCTTCCTCCACACAAAACCGAGGTCTTCCAGGCTGTCCTGGAGCAGCTGCGGTGGTTTGCGGGGCCACAGATCAGGAATGTTGCTGTAAGTGACTCAGGAGCACCAGGGACTGTAATGGAAAGCTCAGTCTGAGAGGCTGGCCTGTCTCACCCAGTGTTGGTGTGCCTCGTGCTTCTCACACGAGAACATTTGCAAACCTCAGTGAATAACCTGGTACACAAAAATCGACCCCAGGAAATGGCAACATGGGTCTCACTGGTGTCTGGGCTACACTGATGTCCCACACTCACCAAGCAAGGGAAACACAGCAGTTGCCCAGGTTTTCCTTTGCTGGTATCAGCAAGTGGGAGAAACTGAAGTGAGATTTGACTAATTTAACAAAAATGTATTTAGAGTACTGGACAAACTTCAAAGAAGCAGGTGTGTGTATTATTGCCAGCACAACCATGGTAGTCAAAGTGTTAAAGCATCAGATTTGGCAAATTTTCCTCTAGTTTTAAAGTGGAAGGGGTGTTCAAACTCTATACTATTAGAAAAACCCCAAAAAACAAGCAAGCAGTTAAACCAATCTACCAAACATGAAATTTTGCTCCATAAGATACTGTGCCATACCCTGGTATTGCAGACAAAAAACTTGTGTTCCAGATTGTTACTGAAAAGGTGCTTTATAGTTCCATGGATCTTCTCTTAATGGCAGTGATTGACTTTTGGCATTGTTGTGCATATGAGGTTTGAGTATAAGGTAGTTTTGATGCATTAATAAAACACTGTTATAAGTCTGTTTCAGGCAAACATTAATCTTGACTGGGACAGCAACCGATTTCATGGTGCTTAGGTTTTTGCACTTAATTAGAGGCCTACAATTGCTGAGGTTTTTAATATTTATCCAATGCATTGTTATCACTCTAGGCTCTTGGTGGGAACATAATGACAGCAAGCCCAATTTCTGATTTAAATCCGGTGTTAATGGCAAGTGGAAGCAAACTGACTCTGGTATCAAAAGGTGAGTTGCATTTCCCTATGGCACTGAGGGGAGTGGGACAGTCATCAGCCCTTTGCTATGGGTTGTTAGGTTGGGTCAGAACGTGAAAGTGAAAGTTAACATTATATAAAATAGGCTTAGTCTGAGTCTTCAGTGGTTTTCACTTTTTGAGGCTGAAGTCCTAAAGCTAGGCCCAAGTTTGGATTTCTAAAGAATTTTGACCTTGTGTGCCAGATTGAATCTGTGGTACTGTGTACATACTTACAGATATGTCCTTGTGAAGAGCTCATTGAAGATGACTATTCATGAAAAACAATAAGCAGGAAATAGTTTCTGCCACTATCATACTTTGATCCTTATGGTTTATTCAGATAAAGACTGAAGCTTGTTTTGTTTTGTTATTCTATGCGGAAAGCCAAATGTCTCAGTTTTTATTTGTTCTTAGGGATAATTTTTTTAAGTAGGATCCTTGAAGCAAGTGGATTGTCTGGTCAGGGAACTGACTTTCTCTTGTGCTGGTTTGTGTGCAGGCTATGGAAAAGAGAAAGAGGGGATTTCACTGGGGTTTTAGAAACTGCTACATCTGGAGGCTCAACTTTAATTAGATAAAGAAGGAAGGAGGTCTCTTTGATCACTGCCTGTGCAAAGCAAACTTAATATATGGGCAGAAGCTGTCATAGATTCCATAAATACCAAAGTAAATATGAGAAAATCCTTCCTTATTTGGTGAAAGAGAATGGAAAAAACGAAAACCGTTATCATAGGTCTCGTCATATGTGTAGGTTGAGGTCTCTATTGCACGTGCTATTGCCATTCTTTGTTCTTCCACCACTGATATTTCTTTGCTCTACAGAGGGCAAAAGGACTATCACGATGGATGAGAAGTTTTTCACTGGGTACAGAAAGACAATAGTTAAGCCTGAAGAAGTACTTCTCTCTGTTGAAATACCCTACAGCAAAAAGGTAAGCTTGCAGGAAAAACTTCACTCCCCGTGGAGCTAAAATGCTGTTAGCTGAGTTATTTTTCAGTATTAGGCACTTTTTTCCCGACCAACCTCCAAATGCTTATGCAGTCCCGAGTGGACCAAGAAACAAGTGAATTATTTGCAGAAAAAATAGCAACACACTATTTTTGACAAGCAAGGAGAGTTGGGCTCTAAGATAAAGTATGGTAAGCTCGAGAAGTTTTCTAGTGCAAGAAATAAAAATTTCACTTTGTTGTCTGAAGGTTTTTGAGTGCATTCAGTAATGATGAAATGTGACAAAGTGGTGTTCCCAGAAGTGTAAGTTCTGTTTGAAAAATAGTGCAACAAAGATTTTAGCAGTTCCTGACATAAAGTGAAGTTAAGGTTCCCAAGGCTCCTGCTTAATTTCTGTGAACTGAAATGGGCAAAGAAATTGTAAAAAGCATGTATGGATAAAAGGAAAGTTCAGTTTCTGCATCCTTGCCTTGCAAGATGGAAACCACAAGGACTGATTATTAGGGCATTTTGGAAATGTGGACTTGCAACTTCAAAGGAGCCTGCAAAACTTTCTTCAAATGGAAAAATGAACACTTCTCTGCAGTAGCAGCATGAACTGTGACTGATTCAGAGTGTCTAAGAGTGAAAACTCTTTTTTTCCTCTAGGGCGTAGAACAGCAGACTGTAATTTTATACTTGTGAAGGTATTTACCTTTTTAGGGCTTAAGGCCCCAAGTTATATGAAGCAAGGATTCATGGTGTAGTGAAACATTTTCTTTATAAATGGAGAACACAGGTTTACTTGAAATGCCATTACAGGATAGAACCAATAAATCCTTTGTCTACCCTCTCAAATTTTGCTATCTAAATATTAAGGGAACACAAATATTTCGTTTATGGTATTTTTTCCATTCTTTGGTTTTGTGATAATTGCAGGAAACATCACTTCTTGCCAAAACGAGGAACACACTTGAGGCAGCCAATGAAAAACATGTTCCTCCATCAATATGACAGTCACAGAGCAATTGCACATAGCAAACAGATTTTTACAAGCAGGGCAGTGGCTTCATTCCTAGGTTATATGCAGCTCATTGATCTGAAAAACTGAAGTAACTTTTGAACTCTTCTTCATGGTTTCCTGGCTGATCTTTACCCTCAAATAGGGAAATTAAAGTTCTTCAGGGCATATCTGAAGGTGCTGGCATGTGGCTGGCAAAGTTTTCTGCAACTGTGATTTCCTCACAGATGGGAGCAGGGCTGTGTCAGCACACAGCTAGGCAGAATTTTTTTGGTTATGTTTGTTTGAAATTGGTATTACATCTTGCATTGATGTAACTTTTCACAACAAGGATGACTGGTAAAAAACATAAAGAATTAGACTAAAGAAGTCTAGCAGTTTACACAATTCAGTGTCACTGTAGGGGGTCTGAGTGCAAGGTAGGGTTAATAACAGAGAGGCTGTTCTTTTTCTCCTGTTAGTTTGTGTGTCAGGTATTTAAGATACTCAGGGAATAAAGATTTTTTGAATCTGTACTTGTAAGGGGATTACAGCTGAGGAAAGACAGTGTTAGGAAAGAAAACAGCTCACTGGATTAAAGATAAAATATGAACAGAATCCAGAAACTGCTGAGCTTTCTGTATATAACAAGACATTCCCAAAACAGGACATATCCTTTATTTAACAATCGTGTTTCTCTTCTGGGCTATAAAACCATTCTTTTCAGATAATGTTCACATATGTTATGCACCACTTGTGTTATTAGTCACCTAGTGACCATCAGGTTTTATGTCCTTCTTCATTCTCTATACATCTCATACATATTTCTCTATTGCAGTTGTCACTGTTATTTAATCTTTATGATAATAGTTTTCTGTAGCACCTACACATTTACTCGTTTTCAAATAGAAAAAGCCTGACAACACAATGCCTATGTATTTTTATCCTTGGAAATGAATCTTAACCTACTGTTTGCTCAGTATTGTCTTCATAGGCTCATAGTATCACAATTTTCGCCCTGCTAAAGAGACAGAAAGTAGTCATGAAAGCTTATTTCCTCCTTTAATTTAGTGTCCTTCAACCTTCACTCATTACTGATCTTTCTATTCCCTGGGGATGGGCTGAAGAAATTGTGTATGTTGCCTATGAATCTTTTCAAGCCTGTGGTTTTCTTAATGTTTTCCTTTCTGGTGTTGCATCATATCCGAAAAGGGATGCTGATCTAGGTCCTTAATATGCAGTCCTTAAGAGTAAGGGTTGTTTGGTAGTCCAGTGAGAATAACTAACACGTAGAAACTTCTACTGTAATAGCTTAGAGGGCACATACTCTGTTGTTTTACCAAGAGGTAGGGAAGACATGGACAGCTGGTTTGATGGTTACTTTACCTACAGTCTCAGTGAGGGAAAATAGCAAATACCTTTCCTGCCACAGGGCTCTGTATCAACAAATTTAGGGTATCTTGTGAGGAGTGAATGCAAATATTGCCCTCTTAGTGCAATCATGTAATTGGAAATATCGTAAGTATGCAGTAAGAGAAGAGGTTGCTTTTTTCCTCTTTGCAAGCTAATTGTTTTCACAAGTAGGGTGGCAGAATGTCCTTCCTGGGAGGATGCTACTGATGCTTCTCTGCTGTTATCTGCGGGCTGCCAAGTAATTTATGAATTCAGGAAATGAAACACGGCCTTCAATTGTATCTACAGTAACAAGTCCTCGATGCACAAAAGAGACCTCTTGTGAAACTGTTCTCATTGTCAACAGTAGAGAAATGGCTCTTTACAATAATGAAAGAATTGCTGTCTACTTCTGATTAGAAGTAATTAATGGAACAGACTGCTGTGCTGTGTGGTATCAATTGGCTAAGCTGTTAGAGAAGAAACTTGCTGGAAAAACACTCCAGAAGGGCTGTACAAAAACATTAGGTCTGATTCTGAAGGGTGCCTGAACAGCAGTTTGTCCTAATCTGCAGTACAAGCAAGGGGACTGACCGTACTGTGACTCCAGGGTGACATGGTTACTCCCTGTCTACTGGTGGAGTGCTAATCTCATATTTACTGCCACTATTCATGGGAGAGCTCCTGAGTTTTTTGAGTTGTAGTTGCTGGTGCATTTACAAGAATTTCCTCACTCTCTGGAAACCAATAGAGGATTCAGGGCTGTAACCAAGAATTGTATTTGCAGTAACAGATTGAAATTGTCTTATACTAATTAATCTGGTCTGTTCTATAACTGAGAGGCATTTGTTATTATTGATTTCAGTTCTTGCGGAGTTTGAAGACTTTTGAAGGGAAGGGGTTTAGGATATGAGTTTTACTGATTAGACTGGGAGCTTAGCAGCCTGGGAGAAAGAAAAAGTTCCTGAGAAACTAAAATCCTGTTTATGTACAAACAGGCTGTCCTGGTTCTTCCTCTGAAGATATGGAAAAAGTGTGATGGGTATGAGCAGATTTCCATCAAAGCTCATTTCCCCCACAGTCTTAGGTTGGCTAACAACCATGGGTCTAGTACAAGAATCAATCATTGTATCACACGAAAATACACAGTGCTGCCTGAACAAACATGTCCTGCTTGGCCCTGCATGATGAGTCAACCAGATACTGTTCTCTGGAATAGCTCATCCATCTAAAGACAGATTAATAGCTTGTCAGTATTTATACTCCAAAGCACGCCAAGGTAGAAAATAAAGAAATATTTTCCTGTCTTCTAGGGTGAATACTTTTCAGCTTTCAAGCAGGCTTCTCGCCGTGAAGATGACATTGCTATTGTGACCTGTGGGATGAGAGTTCAGTTCCAAGATGGCACTAGCCGGGTGGAGGAGATAAAACTAAGCTATGGAGGAATGGCTCCTACAACTGTCCTGGCACTAAAAACTTGCAAGGAGCTCACTGGCAGGTAGGATTTTTTCTGTGATAGAAAATCTGTCAGATGGGATTGTTCTGATTTTTCCAGGAGCAGTTCAAATACCCTAAATAATCTCTAATAGTACACAGAAGAAAAGGGGCAAAAGTGTAGCTATGCCTCTGCAGCAGCAGGTGTTTTGTATGATGCCTTGCTTCCTCCAGTACACTTTACTCTCATTCAGAGAGCCGTTTTCTTGCCAAATTCATTCATCTGTTGAAGTGGACAGAAGTTTGGGCATGACCTGAAAAACTGGGTTTATCTCAAACTGGGCTGAGAAATCTGTGCTGTTATCATTAAATAGCTTTGCTACGTCTTTGGAAAAGGTGACATGGGCCCAAGATTAGAGCAAAGCACACACATATACTATAAACAGAATACATGGCTGTTGCATGAAAGCTTGTGGGAATGGCATGAAGCTGTGTCAGGGGAGGTTTAGGATAGATACTAGGAAAAAGTTCTTCACCCAGAGGGTGAAGGGCACTGAACAGACTCCCCAGGGAAGTGGTCACAGCACCAAGCCTGACAGAGTTCAGGAAGGGTTTGGTCCAAGCTCTTAGGCTTATGGTGTGATTTTTGGAGAGTCCTGTGTAAGGTCAGGAGTTGAACTTTAGTTATCATTGTGGGTCCCTTCCAGCTCTGGATATCCTATGATTCTATGTCAGAATAGTTAGCCTACCCTGGTGATATTTAGGACTCTGTGTCACCTTTGTTCCTTTGCAGAGACTGGAATGAGAAGATGCTGCAGGATGCCTGCCACTTACTGGCGGGTGAGATGGATTTGTCTCCCTCCGCCCCTGGTGGGATGGTGGATTTCCGGCGCACACTCACACTCAGCTTCTTCTTCAAGTTCTACCTGACGGTCCTTCAGAAACTCAGCAAGAGCCACAATGGCCCTGTAAGTGCTGCTAGGGAAGGCAGGTTTGGAGGAGGGGGATGAGTTTGTGCTGTCTTGGTGGGGAAGGCATGGGGAGGGTTCAGATTCGAGCAGAGTTGTACCTGGTAACAAAATCCATGTTGGAACAGTTGCCAGAGCTACTCTGCTCCTTACCTGCATTTAAGGACAGCGTATCTTCTCACTTGCTTGCTCATGGCATCCTCACCTTGTTGTGGAAGGATGCTGCTCCATGGGTTCACAGGATGATTCCTAGACTTCTCCTATTTGTTGCATTACAACTGGTATTGTAGGTCTGTGGCTATTCTTTGCACAGAGCCTGAGCCTTGTTTGTCTTTCACTCAGTAGAATATGAATAATCTTAAGGGAGAAGGGAAAATATCCCTGGCTACTGGGAAATGTGAGAAAAGAATTGGCAGGGAAGATGATTTTCTTTAATATATCTCTGGCAGAAAAATCTGTGTGAGCCTGTCCCTTCGAACTACATCAGCGCTACAGAGCTGTTTCACAAAGATCCCATTGCAAATGCCCAGCTCTTCCAAGTAAGTAGCAGCTTTTCCAAGTAAGTAGCAGTATCGGCACGATGTAGGTTCAGGCTTTTCTGTAGCTCAAACTGTGCTTCTTATCTTCTTGTCCCCTAAGTGTGGTCATTACATAAACTTATATAATGCTGTGCGTGAAGCTTGTGTTTGGGTCTCAGTCCCTTCCTCACTTCAGGATAAAATGTTCTTTCCTATCACAGCCCAAGACTGTTGCTGACGTGCGCAGCTTCGCAAAGATCACTTTTCCTCCTGCAGCCAGCTGAATGTCAAAACTGAAATTCCCCTTCGGCTTTTCCCAGTTAGTCTGCCGTTCTTTGAATGTCTCAGCCTTCAGATTCAGCACGTATCTTCTTTCTTATTTCTCTCTTAGTGACCTGTTCTCTTCAGCTTTGAGAGTAGAATCCAACTTCAGAACTTGAACCTTCTATGCAAGCTGTCAAATCGAACCCTTCTCTTCCATAGCAATTTCAAAACTCCAGTCCCTTTCAATTCATTGTCTACAGCTCCAGTCTGTAGCCACATCTCGTGGCATCTTGTCTACCTTCCTTTCCCACAGGACTGAGCCCCCATCCCACTCCCTGTTTCACTAGAATGTCTCACAGTGCCTTTGCCCTCCCACCAATGCCTCCGCCTCCTGCACTGTGAGCCAGAAGCAGTGAGCCATGTGTTTTACTCCAGGAGGTGCCCAAGGGACAGGCAGTGGAAGACATGGTGGGCCGGCCCTTGATGCACGTGTCAGCAGCCAAACAAGCAAGTGGAGAAGCTGTTTACTGCGATGACATCCCGCACTATGAGAATGAGCTGTATCTAACGCTGGTGACCAGCACCAAAGCCCATGCTAAGATCCTGTAAGTGTTGCTCCTGAGTTTCAGATGTTGGGAGGATTCAGTGCCTGGTGGTTTAGAAAACAGTGATCTGTTGAACTGTGGGTGAGGGAAAGGTTTTTTTCTTAGGTGAGAACTCCAGTTCATTGCACATTGTTCCATGGAGGCGAGCTGTATGTGTCACATACATGTGTCACAGCTGCCTTGCAAGTCTGTCAGTGGGAATAAAAGGGAATTAACACCAAACATTGGGCTTTGCTGAAGCACAAAGCCTTCTGCCTTGAGCAACCTTTTTGCATGTCCTGTCTCTTATACTCAAGCATGCTGGATTATAAAGGAGCAAGGTAGAAGAGAATCACTGTCTGAGGAGCTGTCATTTTAATCGCTGATGAGAGCATGCAGCTTGAAAATTCTCTTTCCTACCTGCCTAAAGAGTTAGGTTGTAACATGCAGTTCTACCAGCACTCCTGCTGGTGAGCCAGCTATGAGCACTGGCTTCTGTTTTCTGCCTTGCACAATGCTATCCTGCGCTGGCTGCGATCAAGCTCTCTGCATAACAGTTGTATGTGAGTTGGCTTCAGGTATTACACGTAGGGATGTCTTTACCAAAGACAAATTGATATTAGTGATACTGTGCTCCCACTGTCTCCTTAGCTGCTATGATTCTGTGAAGGTAAGATTCCTCCCTGTCAATTGATAAGCATGAAATTCTAGTGCAAACACATATCATCTACCATGGGTTCAATATGTGGTTACCCTTTACACCTTGGTCTTACATGATACTCACGTGGCACAACCAAACTTCAGGGAATTGGCCTGAATATGTATTGGAATCTCATAAGCTCTGACACAACGAAAAAAGACAAATAACACTATCTCTCCTCCTTTCTTTAGTTCTGTAGATGCATCTGAAGCTCAGAGTGTTCCTGGGTTTGTGTGTTTTGTCTCCGCCAAGGATGTTCCTGGCAGTAACATCACTGGTATCGCTAATGATGAGACTGTCTTTGCTGAGGATGTGGTATGTGGCTAAATATTGCCTTTTCAATCATGCTGCTCAGGAGATCAGATTTCTCATATTGTCCAGTGAAGTCATGTACCTTGTACAGAGACAGATTCTAACTGCACTGGGGTCAATAGAAATCTTGGTGCCAAATTCAATGAGGCCTGAGGCCCTTTGCCTGTACCTCTCTCCTCTGTATTATCTGCTGTATGATTCTTCTCTATTCTGCAGCCCACTGGGATAGGCTCACTCACTCAGTGGCTCTCCAGATTTGTCCATGGTTGTTTTCCCTGGACTGGTTTTAAATAGACTGGTCTGAGCAAACAGATGAAAAACTACACAAAAGGAATAGATAAAGAGAATTATCATGAGCCTCGCAGTTACTGCGTATATACACACCAAATAATTGTGGGTTCTCATCTTGTCTGTAGGTCACTTGTGTTGGTCATATCATCGGTGCAGTTCTTGCAGACACACAAGAACATTCCAGAAGAGCAGCTAAAGCTGTGAAGATTAAGTATGAAGAACTTAAACCTGTTGTCACAATTCAGGTAAGACGGCTCAGTTCTGCATCTGTGGTTGGCTTGGGACACCCTGATGTCTAGTTCTGTTCTCACACTTGTGGTTGTTGAACCACACATTTTGTTTGTCTCTGTGGGTACAACAGGATACGGTTAGAATAATTTGTGTATTTAAATATAAAGAAGACACATCTTTGACATCCCACTGATTTAGAGTTAATGAAATCGTTCTATGTTATTTAAAGCTGAAACAAATAAACCAAACTCAGAGAGGTATATTGTGCTCAGCACAAATTTATTTAAATTAACTAGGTTACTGTGATTTACATTCTTACCCACAGATGCTTGCTTTTAATATTCTCTGGCCCTGCTGGCTTCACTGATATCCATTCATTCTTCATTCTCTCATTTATTGCAGTCAATAATAGGGTGTGAAAATGTATTTTCTAGCTCTGTCACTGCACTGTTTCTCTGAGATTTCAGCAGATCATTTGTCTGGTTTCTAAGCTCACGAAATTAGTTTTCAGGAGTTCATTCCCCACTGCAAATATGGACACAGCCCTTAAATAGTTTTTCTCAAAGCTGAAGAACAATTGTGATCATTTCATGTCTTTTTTTTTTAAGTAGAAAATTTGCTGATTTGAAGATTTCCTTGTAAGACAGTAAGAGCAAATTAGAATACCTATACAGCACTCATATCTAGAAAAGAGAAAAAAAAAAGTATGAAGCCATTCTCATTAAGGAGAAGTTAGAACCATGGGATTCTAATTGAATTTTTATATTAGTATTTCATACCACGTGTTTTGTAATGTGAATTCTGTTCATGCAAATACAAAGAGTCTGTGCATTGTCTCGTACAGACATTGGTACTGCCATCTGAGGACAGAGATTTTGGGTTGTTTGTATGATTTGTGCAGTCACAAACAATGTGTGAGGACTTTTCCTATTCTGAGGCTTCCAGTAGTTGATTCAACTAGGGAAGATGAGAGTGGAGACAAAAATGTACTGATTTTTTGGTTTTTTTGTTTAATCATTCTATGGGCTTTTTTCATTATAGAATCATCAATTTTGGTAAAAGGAAAATGCCTTTGTAGAACTTTCCCAAGAAAGATTATTGTATATTAACTCAGAAGTGAACTATTTCTGCAGAAGTTCTCATCTTCTTTGAGCGATTTAGTTTTCACTTTCTGTTTCTCTCTCTCTTTTTCAAAAATCTTATTTTCCTTTCCCCCATTGTCTGGGCCACATAGTTAAGATAAGTTGTAAGTGACAGCTCTGGTGGCTACAGACCTTGACCTACTATGTCCATAATGTAAAATGGGTCACAAGGAGCAATCGAAGATAGTCCAGGTATGGTGTTCATTGTGAAATTGCCATGTTGCCAGAAGTTATTTCGTACTGCTTTTAGTTGAGTCTCTTGGCTATTACCATAATATCTGTTAAGTCCTTGCGCTTTTTATCTTGGATATTTCTTCTTCAATCAGAGGAAGCTTTGATTTCACTCCACTAACACAAAAAATATCATTGTGTGATTCTATTTCCTAGGAAGCTATTGAAAAACAATCCTTTCAGAAGTCTATAAAGAGGATTAATAAGGGAGATGTGAAGAAAGGATTTGAAGAATCTGATCACATTTTGGAAGGTGAGAATAAACATTAATACTTCTTTTAAGATAAGATAGTTTGTGTCAAAAGAAGTCAAACTATCACCTTTTTATGTATATAATAGTGAAAGTAAGGCTTGCAGGACCAAACTAATTTTATATAAAGTTTCAGCCTTATATAAGAATAGCTCATGCAAGATTTAATCCAATTTCAAACAGACTTGGACACTCCCAGGTGTGCCCCTGTAAACACTCCCTTCCAATGCAAGAACACATTTTTCTTAAGCAAATATTTACAAAGTGATTTTTTTTTCCCCCCTGAAATGTTTCCATATAGGAGCTTTTCCCTGTCCAGACATAGTCTGGTCTGAATTTTACAGCCAGCCAGTTAAACTGGTGTAGGACTGTACCTTAGGAAAGTAGGATATACCCGTGACTGTAGGTATCATGAAGAACTGCTTTGCGGCACCTTCTCACCATAGACTGTTGGTCTGTCTTTGAGGACAGGGTGTTTTGAGTGTGCTGCTTGCTTTTGTTTAGTTGGAGTCTGCCAAGTCGGTTGCAGAGACATGGGTAAACATAGAAATTATCAGGAGATGGAGATTTAAAATCTCTATCACTTAAGAGGGGAGAGTGAGAGAGCTGTGAACCGAAGTAGTCTGTCAGAGCCGTGTCTTTGCTTCGTGTTTGTATCACTGATCAATAGCTCCCAAGAGGAAGAGTCTCAAACATCACACCTTTGGAAAACTGTGTTCTTGCTAATGGTGTTCTTACTGAGGGTGTTGTATCCCTTTTAGAGCTCTGTGAGGGAAGTTAGATCAGTTAAAGGCACAAAGGCTGGTGTGAAGGGATTATTCTCGAAGATCGCAGAGAAACATACACCACTCACGTCCCTGTAGGGAAAGTGGGGAGTTATTTAAGTGAAACACCCATTTCCAGGTCTGTCATTTGCTGTATTTTGCTGTGTGCTACTAAGACTCCCCT
Organism: Grallaria varia; assembly: GCA_013396735.1. NCBI lineage: Eukaryota > Metazoa > Chordata > Aves > Passeriformes > Formicariidae > Grallaria > Grallaria varia. Next base: position 608,879 of record VWZG01000015.1, on the reverse strand, counting down.
CTGCATCAGCCAAGCTTCAAAGGTGTCTTAAGCTGTTGTTAACAGTTTCTTAGAGTGTACTCTACTATAAAAATTAAAACACTGCCAGTGTTAAATTGTTCTGAGATAAAAGAATATGTTATTTAAAAGCCTGTAGCATTGGGTGAATACCAGACCCCTCTAGAAGACAAGAGAAAGGCCCCTGCTATATGCCAGAGTAGGTGTTGTCTCATACAAATGCGCATTTCTCACCTAGTGAAGGCATTAAGCAAATATTTATTGAACTGTTTTATTGAACTGAACAAAAATAAGAGAGAAAAAAGATTTTGAGAACTGCTCTAAGTATTAATTTTCGTGGCAGCTGAATAGACCAGAGCCATGACTGAGAAAGGATTGTGTTTCTGACATTTAATAGTGCTCAGCATGACTGGATATTGCACCCTCAGCACTGACAGGTACTAGGTCCTGGAAGAGAGCTCCATGCAGTGATACTGATTCCCAGTTAGATCATCTTAAACATTTTGGGTTTCTATTTTTGTTCCTGTGTTTCAAAGTCTGTTACCTTTTATTTGATCTGCTCAGACTATAATTGATTTATTTCTCTCTTTAATCTCAGTGCTGTTATCAGGGCAGTCTTGAAAGGCACCAAATACTGCATCCTAAGGGATGCTGAGTCGTCGACATGGTGTGCAGGCTTATGTTTTAAATGCCAGCCACTTGTGTTTTAGAATGAAGATTTCTAGTAGGTTAATGTGTCTGCAGTTGGGGTTAGTTTGTGGCTTGTTGTTTTTTCTTCTTTTTTTTTCTTTTATTTTTTTAATTTGTGGGAGTTTTTTGTTTTGTTTTGTTTCCCATTTTGTTTTTAAATGTCAAACCAGAAATTCCAATTTTAGATCTAGTGATATGCAGTTTTGGGTAGTGCAACAGGCTGTCATTTAACACGTCAAAAAGGCAGTAGATTGCAGACAGCACATGATGGAAAACACCTTATAACACCAGGAATGCCCTATCTTTGGGGCATTTTTTCAATTTTCTAGGAGAGATGCACATTGGTGGCCAGGAGCATTTCTATCTGGAAACTCACTGTACTTTGGCTGTGCCAAAGGGAGAAGATGGTGAGATGGAACTCTTTGTGTCGACTCAAAACCCAGCGAAGACACAGGTACTTGTCTCATTAACCTGCTACCTTATAGGCACTTGTTTCTCAGTTTCAGACTAGATAAATGGTTGTGTTAGAGTCGCTCCTATCTTGTTCTTCAATAGAAAAAGCCCACATAGGCTCAGAGTTGTACATGGGATCTGAAGTCCATATCTATCCTACTGGTGTCCTGAATCTGATTCCGGATGACAGAGATATTTCTGTTGGCAACACATCTTTGTCAAGAGGAATTGTGTGCTGGACCCTTCCTGGAGAGGCAGCCAGCTGGTAGTAGGCAGGATGGTGGAATGTGTCAGGAGAGGTGGTGAAAACACTGACTACATACCCCAACTCTCCCACTCTCTGAGATAGGTTACTGGCACCATGGCATGTCCAAAGGTCTCATAATAGAGTGAGAGAATGGACAGAGTGGTACAGATGTCAAACCCGGTGCTAAATGTGATGTCTTGATAACCTCATCTCATGTCAGGCTCTTCCTGACTGCTGTCTGCTGCAGCACTGTGCCTTCTCACCTCAGAGATGAAATGCTGGGCTTGTGGGCTCCAATCGCATCAAATCCAATTATTGGACCATAGGATCTGGAACAAAACAGAATATTTGCACTGTTGAAATGGTTTCAGAAAGGCAAAGTGTTGGTATCTAGTTCTTAACACCAGCTCAGCTCCCTACATGCCCTGCTGTTCTGTTTTTCTTTAGGAGTTTGCTGCTAATGCACTGGGATTCCCTTCAAATCGGGTCGTGGTTCGAGTGAAAAGAATGGGAGGAGGATTTGGAGGGAAAGAGACTAGGAGCACTATTTTGACAACTGTGGTGGCTGTTGCAGCCTTCAAGTAAGTTTGGGTGTGGGGGACAGGGCTCTGTTCTTTCAGACTGTCCCAGCCTGCCTCTTTCTGGAGCACCATTTACAATGAAGCACTTTCAAGACTCTTCGTGTCTTGTACATCTTATAGCAAGCTTGAGATTTCCCAAAGGTACTGTCTAATGGGCTCTTAGATGGTAGGAGGTATTGAACCTGCCAGGGGGACTGAGCTTATATGGGAATGTCAGCTTTTAATAGGAAAGGGGAAAAAACACCTTACTCTGCTATTCCTTTGGTGCTCTCTGAAACCTCTATCTGCCTCTCCCCTTCACTTCATCCCAAACCATTTCAAAGTCCAGCAATAACCACATTTATTGTTTGGCATTATAATGGTATGAGAATCTCTTTCTTGTTGAAAACTCTACTACAACAAGCACTCTGAGATGACATTTGTGCACTGCCTGTAATGCTGCCCTTCCTGATACTGCCCTTGGAGGTGAGGGTGAACCCTGCTGGCAGTGCCAGAGGGATCTTGCAACACAGCAGCAGTTCAATAGAATACCTTTTGAAAAGAATAGCCAAAATGAAGCTCTGTACTTACATCAGCTTTATCTTTTTCTGTTCTGAGCAAACCACCCTCTTTCTCTAATTAATCAGTAATATATTTACGTTCTTTTCTTTCCTTTATCTCTGCTGGCCAAACCACTGTTTGATATCCTGGATGTTACAAAACAACATGTATGAGATTCCCTAGATGTTTCTACAACCTGAAGAGAGGCACTGGGAAGGCAAAATTGTTAGGAAATGAAGAGCACCTCTCACTCTCCTCCTTGTTTTCCTCCTTGGATAATAAATAAGCAAACATAAAACAAAGTCACACTGAAGGCTAGTTAATACTTTGCTTCACTTTATTATATAATTCCTATGGCATTCTCTATTTCGAAGACAAAAGAGTGTCTTGAGAAATAGTCTAGAAAACAGTGATTGTTCAGATATTAGCATTTATCTGTGTAAGAAATTATCCTTCTTTTTAATACAAGAGTCTTTGCAAGAGTTTTCACGAACAATTTCCAACTTCTGAGATCTTACTTTTAGGGTTTTTTATGCTTAATCTTGCCATTTCTTAAGAGGAAGATATATAAACCAAACGGTTTACCCTTAATTCTCCACTGCCACTCTGGAAAGACAAAGAGGAGAGTCTTGTTCTGTAGGAACTGTACTGTGCATTTCAGGCTTTGCCTAATAAATTGCTCCTTTAACAGAACTGGCCGCGCAGTGAGGTGCATGCTGGATCGAGATGAGGACATGCTTATAAGTGGTGGGAGGCATCCCTTCCTGGGGAGGTACAAGGTATGCACACGTATGAAAAGAACGCATGTTGTCTCAATATTGTCCCCTGAAACATCAGAGAACAGTAAGATACCGTGTAAAAAAATTGCTGCCATGGTTCTTTCACTACTGATCTGCCCTGCTGAGCATGGGTCAGGTCAGGTGGGTAATAGCACTTTTCCTGTCAAAGTCCTGCGGAAGTTATTTTTACTTGGACAGTTCCCTTCTTGTGACCTCAGGATAAATAATTCTCTTCTTTGCAAACAAGACTTCGCCCCTGTTGACACAGTCATATTGTTCAGATGCTCCCCCATTCCTTTACAGTGTCATATACCAATTTGCTCTGTTAACTTCCTTCCTTCTCCAATGCCCATCCAACGACTGCTGCCTTTCAAAGCAAAAACCTGTTAAGGAAATTGTGGCTGTGCCAAGAGTCCAGCACTTAATTTAGAAGAATTCTCTGGAGCAAGGTTAAGACACATGTATGGACCCTTTGCTGGGGAACTTCCTCAGCTGCTGCCTGTGCTTGTCCTGTGCTGCATAGAGGGCAGAAAGTCTTTTGCCTGTATGAGATCCATTCAGTTTTTGGGGGGAAGGACGAAATGGAACATTTTGTAGAAAACTGGTTACAGAGGAGGCTCTCTTGACAGGTTGGTTTCATGAAGAATGGAAAAGTCAAGAGTCTGGAGGTGTCATACTACAGCAATGGGGGCAACTCTATAGACCTCTCTCATGGTGTAAGTAAAATTTACTGATGGCTAACTAGGCAGAAGGTTTTTCTTTGTGCAACCTTTTGCTTTGGCTTCAGAGAGTTCTTGTCTACAGCATTGCTTGCACATGCTGCTCTTCAACATGACTGAAAACAGACTTTGAAAGGGTTTTGGAGCATCTACAAAGGCTCTGTGAGCCAACTGACCTGCCTTGGCGCGTGCCACATGATTCTTATTGGTGCTGGGATAACCTGGATTGAGCAAAAAGATCAGGAATGTTCACCTTGCATTACAGAGGGCTGTGATGGAAAACTTGTTGTACAATGCAAGATGACTGATTGTTCCCCAGCTTTGGGGAAAGATAATTCCTTGCACTAAGAAACATCCCAGTCAACAGGCTGATCAGGGCACAGTGCCTAAATCAGCAAGCTTGTCAAGGACTGCCTAAAGCTAACATTGGATTCACAAGAACTAAGGACAAAAATCGACGTGAGTTCTGAGTTTTTCTCCAAGAATTTTTGTGCCAATGAGTAAAAAAACCCTACTTTTCTGTTGTGTGAGTGACCAACTCATTAGCCTAGTGTCAGTCATGTGTATTCTAGCTCACTTTCTCTAGCCCACTGAGTCTTTGGAATTTTCTGCAGAAATGAATCCATTTCAATAGGACAGAACTGCAAAAGCTTCTACCAGAACCACATTTGATGCCAGCAATGGGGCTGGTGCTGTGCAGAGCAGAACAACAGGCAGGTGTCTTTGCATAAGCTGAGGGTCTGGTTGAGAGTACATCTGTGTGAATTGTCATTTGACTGTGTCTGAATCAGGTGACTGGGAAGTGCTCCATGTTGAAATAAGGTTGGATTGTATATAAACTTCTCTCTGTGCTGCTGCTGAGAGAGGAAGCTGGGAACATAAGCCAGAAAGGAGCTCTGGTCCTTTCCCAATGTGGACAAAGAGTGGACAAAGATCTCAAAATCTTGGAGTTCAGATATAGCTATTGAAAAATCTTTATTTCGTATGGCTGTCCTTACTGCCATAGTCCAGTTAGTGAGTCACTTGATGTCAGCAAGATTTCTTTCCCAGTATAATTTAAAGAAAATGATTTTTCTTCTGGATGAGTAGTGACATTTAGTAGCATCTAAGCCCAGGGCCAAAAAAGCACTTTAAAGTTCAATCTGTCCCAGAGTCACAAGTGTCCACAGAGTGTGCTTATTGTCCTGTCCTTCAGGAGGAGACCACTTGACACTCCATTGCACATGGGAGGCAGTATTGGCTGCACTTCAGTGCTCGTCCAGCTGTGTTGACTGCAGAACTGCAGGGTGCAAGAGAAAGTGCTGATAGTTGTAAATTATCTTCAGTTCTCTCCAGTCTGGTTTTGACAACTAGTGAGAAGTCTGATTTATATAAACTGTGCCACCTCCATTTCTTTTCTTCCCCAGGTTATGGACAGAGCCCTGTTACATCTGGATAACTCCTACAACATCCCCAATGTCAGCAGCATGGGCATTGTTTGCAAGACCAACTTGCCTTCCAACACAGCCTTCCGTGGCTTTGGAGGGCCTCAAGGAATGATGATTGCGGAGTGCTGGATGAGCGACATTGCTCGGAAGTGTGGCCTGCCACCTGAGGAGGTACAGATCCATTGACACGATTCAGGGCAGTGCTGCCCTTGAACAAACTGAGAACTGGACAGAGCCACATAATATTCTTAAGCATAAGAACTCTTACTTCATTTTTGCTAAGCTGTTAGCAGGATTTCAAACTATTTTGTATGAGACACACATTATGGCATGGAATATCTTCTGCTTCGTTGAATTCCTTGGTAGCCTAAATTGTGTAACATCTGCTGTAAGGGTAGATACTTAAAAATAAGGTCCAAAGGCAGTAGTTACCTTAATCTTGCTAACAATGTGCTTAAATCTCAATCTCTCTGAAAATTCTCTGCCTTAAGGTCTTAGTTTCTGTTTTCTCATAAACAGATATATGTCTGTTAATTCTATTATTCTGTAGAATGAGCAGAGAAGTAAAACTAGAAACCGACATGCTTTTGATCTCATCCATTAAAAATACCTTGTCGGAAGCATTAAACTTGACATGTCCTTTATATGTTCTTTGGGAAGGTGCGGAAGCTCAATCTCTATAATGAAGGAGACACAACTCATTTTAACCAGAAACTGGAGGGATTTACTCTGCGAAGATGCTGGGATGAATGTTTGTCAAGCTCTAGCTATCATGCCAGGAAGAAACTAATCGAAGAATTCAACAAGTAGGTGTTCTGAAGCTGTCTTGTTACTGGGTGCACCTACTAATTTCTGAAGTTCCCTCAGCAGCTCAAGTGATGTGAAGTCAGACCTTATATTTGCTGAGTGATTTCTAAAATGTTCTCCTTTTGAATTCCTTCGTGCTCTCTTTTGTAGGAAACATCTGTCAGTGAGCTGGTGGCATAAATAAGGCAGGAATCAGACCTAGCATGACATGACTTTGTAAGGGAAATGTAGCAAAGAAGAGGGGTTCTATAAAGTCCACTTACGATTTTCACATGACTATCAAGGCAGTCTGTTGCCCTGTCCCTTGACCTATAGTCTTTTTCAATTGGCTTCTATATGCAACTGAATAGTTAACAGTCCAGACAACTGCTTCTATAATGCTTGGGGGCAGCATCTTCAGTTTGAATTTCCTCTTGTTGTGTCCCATAAAGAAAGCCATTCTTTAATACAAATTACTGATTAATACAAACAGTCTATGTTGCATTCAGCTACATCTACTTTGATACCCAAGCTGTTGGAGGGAAGCACGGTACTGAGTTGTGATGAAAGCCTCATTAGTATACAAATAATGTTTTTTCCTTGCAGGCAGAATCGATGGAAGAAGAGAGGGATGTGCATCATTCCGACCAAATTTGGCATCAGTTTCACTGTCCCATTTCTGAACCAGGTCCGTAAGTGTCATTCATCTTTTCACTAGAGAAGAGGGATTTATGCTGCCTCTCCCAGGCATTTGTACCAAACTGGACCTTCTTGGAGAAACAATAAATTAGTCAAGAAAGAGCACACATTTTTCAAGCCAAAATGTGCAACACAGTAGTTTCCAGTTTATACTGTCCAAAAGACACTACAGTGTAGCTATGTTTTCGTGGTATCCTGTTATGTTAATTTCCCTGCCTTCCCTCTTCCTGAGTATCTGAAACACTGATCCTGTGTTTGACCTCATTCCATGGACTGTCGGTGGTGGTAGCAGGTTCAGGTGAAGGTGCCTCTGTTTCACAGGTGCAGGTTTGGGTTACTTCACGTGCTTTCTGAGCTGAAAATACTGACTGAGGTTTGCTATGTCTGTCATTGGAATTCTACACTCATCTCAGGTGTAAACTAATGGCTTCAGTTATACCTAAGAACAACCTTAGTCTAGTTCCAAATGACTTCTCTTTGTAGTCTAAGTACTAAGTACTAGTTAATTTATGATGATTAATGTTTCTTTTTATAGGCTGGAGCTTTGATTCATGTGTATACAGATGGCTCTGTGTTACTTACACATGGTGGGACTGAGATGGGTCAAGGACTTCACACCAAAATGATTCAGGTAATAATGAATTTGGACTTAATTGAATGAGACATCTTTTCAGGAAAATTACACACACCCTACAGTACTGCCTCAGGCATCTTGACTCTTTCTCTGTGTGCATACCTAGGGTTACAATTAATGATTAATTCCTCTTCATTGTTTCAGCAGCAGCGCTAGACTTCCAGAATATTATTGCAACTGAGTATGAGAATTAGATTCTTCATTATCTTAACTCTTATTATGAGATAATGTAGGTTATGTTTACAGTCTAGCTTCTCTGGCAATTTCATTTGACCCAATACTACTACAGTTTACATATATTTTATACAAAAATTAGTTGCATTGCAAACATATTTATCTGCATATGCTAATGCATTTGTAGTTAAAAAGGCCTAAGGGAACACCAGTCCTTCAGCAGGGAAATGAAAGGAATATCTATAGGGCTCTTAATCTTCTGAATCTTATAACTGTTGAGAGAAGAATTTAGTCTTAGAGTAGTAAAGGGAATGTCTGTCATTGTGGCAAAAATGTATGTGCTCACACACATTTAGTCTGTGAAATGCAAACTTAGCAATGTTCTGGCTAGCTCTCGATCACTGAACCAAGTGAGTCTTCAGGAAAAATGAAATTTATGATGAGAGAGGGTAGAGGTTGCAGTAGGGGTCCTGGCAGTGTAAGCAATCCGTGGTGATACTGTATAAGAAGCACTGCTTACCAAGTGTTTACTTTTGCTCTGCAGGTTGCTAGCAGGTCCCTGGGAATCCCTACCTCCAAAATTTACATCAGTGAGACCAGCACAAACACTGTCCCAAACACCTCCCCGACAGCTGCATCCGTCAGCGCGGACATCAATGGAATGGCTGTCCATGTATGGAAGCTGAGTTATTTAAAGTGGCTGGGTTACAAGCCAGAGCTCCAGAGCATGAAAAGTTGATGTATATTTATCTATTATGACCATCAAAAGGCAATTCCAGTCTAAGGCTGCCCCATAACTTCTTTACCTGCTATAACTACCCATGACGTTCGAGTATGAATGACCATTTTTTCTCCAAGTTGTTCAAAACTCTCCTTCAGTCTAAAAATAGAGTACTTGTGATTACTCAAAATGAGCAGAACAAAGCACTTCTTAGCAATGAATGCAGCCTTACCTGTAACAAATGTATTTTGCTGCATGTATTAATAGCAGATGGTTTGTGATCTGTGCTCCAGAACCAAAGACTTCCAAGTGTTGATATGCTCATTCTGCTACAGAAATGGCGTGGTCATGACTGTCTGCCATGGTGGAGTTACCAATGCATATATTTGCAGGCTATGTAAATTTTCCACTGAAAAGAGGAATTTAGTACCGATCATTCTCATTCTCAGTTTAAAAGAAAAGGAGAAGTATAACCTGTAAAGTAAAATCACCAGGCAGTTTTTATTCTCTGCACAGCTTGTCTGAGCATGTTGGATTTTGGCAAGGATTTTTTTCAGTGTTACAGGATCCTCTTGTAAGATATGCTGGATGTCCTGTTATGACTCTCTACAGATAAAGTGTAAATGGGCAGACTTCTGATCTTTTTTGTCATGGACCAGAAAGTTTGCTGAGTTTGGGATTCTGTTATCAGCACAACCAATTTCCTTTAAAATCCTTTGCAATCAACATTATTCCTGTTAGTGAACTTTATTCCTTTTTGTGATATGCCAAAGTCCTAAGGCAATATTAATTTAAATAGAATGTTCTTTGAAACTCTTATAGGGCTCTTAATACTATAAGCTGACTTTTCAAATCTTAAAATCTTTTTTCTCTCTCTTTTTTTTCTAGAATGCGTGTCAGACTATCTTAAAAAGACTTGAGCCGATCAAACAGTCTAATCCCAAAGGATCCTGGGAAGACTGGGTAAGCTGTTTGTATCTGTCATGAGACAAGTGGACATTCTCAGAGATTGTTTTAATCGGCAAACCATGTGTGCAGGTGTATCCTTCAAGCCTTCTGCATCTTGCTAGCACAGATTTGAGCAAGGACAGTGAAACAGAAAGCTGAGAGGGATTTCCAAGTAACCAATGCTTGCAAGAGGTCATCCCCAAAACCTCAGTTATGACTTAAACACTGAGATTTCTCCAAATTCTGGGACCTGCCTATGACAAACTTCATCAAAGTCTTGCGTAGTTACATACATCTTTCTAGTTCAGCTATAGTCTTGGACGGAAGGAAACTTGATTTTTAATGAAGGGATTCTGTGACAAAGATGACTCTTTTTGAGTTACCATTCACCCCCTGTAGTGCTCCATGGTTGCAATATCTCTGTACCCTCAATGAAAAGAGATTGGTGGGCTGTAAGGCTCTTGGGCCGTTTTCAGATCCGAGCTCTGCTGCTCATCAGAGGAATTTTAACTTTGGGATTTGGAAGTCAGGATAGGACATTCCTAAGCCTCACTGAGGCGAAGGTGACCTGTCAATTTAACCTTTTGCCTCTGCGGCTAAAAGTCTAACCTGTAGCTGAGAGCTGAACAAACAAAAGCAAGTCTTATCCTCTGCCAATGATCAAGTTCTGCCCTTGGTAGCTGCTGACGGGGCTATTTGAGGAAGCAGCTGCAATCATGATGTTTCCCTTGGCAGTGCTGGTGTGGAGTAGTGTGACAGCTGTCTGTCACTGGACACCTTCTGCTTGGGGTCTCCGGGAAATGTTTTGGGGCAGCTATTTTGCAGGGATTGGTTGTACAATTACTGTTTTCCGACTGTTGTTCACTTTGCCAGATTTTAGCCGCCTACGAGAACTGTATTAGCCTGTCGGCCACGGGGTTCTACAGGTGAGTGAAAATTCACCCTGCAGAGGCACAGCCCTTATCCAGTTACATGGATTGCTTCCAGGGAAATTTTGTGAGGATTTATAGCCCCTGTCCGCCTGTTGCTGCTCTAACTTAGGGCTGCATTTCCTTTCCTACCTAGAAATGTTAAGCTGGGGTTAACACTCTCCTGGCTGGTAGAATTGGTTCCTGATGGAGCACAGCTCTGAGGGCATTCAGATCTCACGTAAATCTGGAGTACATCTAACTTCAGTCTAGCTGACCTTGGTCTGAAGGTGCATAAATGAAATCAGAGCTTTGCCTGGGGCTCTGCTCTGCGTCTGCCTTGTGACTTAGTGTTACACCAGAACTGACACACAGGATAAAAGCGGGGCAAGGGCTGTCCTTGAGGACATTTGGCTGAAGCAGTATTCTATCTTTTGTGGAATGAGCAGACACCACTGTTTCCAGTTTCATTCTTCCCCTTCAAACTCTTGCTGGTTCCCTTGTAGTTCTGAAATGAGGGACTTCTCTTAGTGAGCTTCACTGCTGGAGGAAAACAGAGATCCATCACCTTTAAGGCAGAGGGCTTGACATAAGTAACTAAACACAGTTTTGAGAAGCACATATTTAGGACTTAAATACTATGAGCTCATTTTTGTTGCATCTCTGAAATGTAATTTTTCTCTTAACCAAGTGACTTGTCAGTATTTTAATAAACCAGTTTTCAGATAAAATATGTTTGCCATGAGCTGTGCTTAAAATAATTTCTTAGCTTAATCCAGTTTCTGGTTCAGCTTGATTATGCCCTGAAATTTATTTGCCTCCAAGAAATGTTCAACTGCACTCTAAACGCAAAGGATTTGCTCCTGGATTGGTGAGAATGAGTTTATAATAGCCATCACAAGTCGCACGATTCATGGGAAAATAAAGATGGCTAAAATAATTTGATGGTTTTGGAATAGAGTAGCTTTAGCAGATTTCTATTTATAGTTGTTTACACTTTTCATTTCTGCATGGGCTTGATGGAAGGAGCGAAACAAAAGTAAATAAGGATTTTGATAAATTGCAATGTGGTGGTATTTGCTTTGTTCATGGAATGAAATGTGGTTTTGTTTTTCTTTGTATCAAGAATTCCTGACCTTGGCTACAACTTTGAAAAGAATGAAGGGAAACCATTCTCCTACTTCAGTTATGGCGTTTCTTGCTCTGAGGTTGAGATAGATTGCCTGACAGGTGACCACAAGGTGAGGGGGTCAGCAGTGAAATAGCTCTCTGTGTTTTGGTGAAGGAAATGATTATGTAGAGTTAGAGCAAATACTGGGTGTCAGCCTGTTCCTGGCTCTGTCATTGGTCTGGGGTGACCTTCAGTAAATTTCTTAACTCCTCTGTTCCACAGTGCAACAATCCATAAAGTATAATAAAACAATAATTGCCTACCCTGTGGGGATTTTAAAAGGCTTAATGGATGATTGCAAAACTTATTGGATTTGCTTTAGTAAGAGATAGCAGCACTGTGTTAGCACAAAAGAACAGAAACTTATTGGAATGAGTTAATCATTAAGAAATACCACTGAAGGCTTAGAGAGAAAGAAAGAAAGAAGAAAAATAGAAAAAAAAATCGTCAGACTCTGACCTAGTTAGTGCTCAGGTACAGACCAGTGGTACTAACAGCTTGGAACTAACATGAATTGGGCCCATTGGACCTCTGGGAAACAGTGCAGTGAATTACTTTGATTTACTTTTGGGCTGAACGCAGATTAAAAATCAGTATGACGAGCTCAGCTGAGATAGATTTTTGAACATTCTCCAGTTGTGGGATAGTGTTTGGATACATCACTCCTCCTCACACAAGACCACGGTGTACCAGTATCAATGTCCTGTGCCAATTTATCCTTTATTTCTGGTTTTTAGAACATTCGCACTGACGTTGTTATGGATGTTGGTACCAGTCTGAACCCAGCCATAGATATAGGACAGGTAAGTGAAATAGTGTTGCTATTTCTATCATGTTAAAGTGATCACCCTACTCTGAGGCTTTCTATTTATTATCCCTCTTCAGGTTATGCCTTTGCAAACACAGCCTTTTAATCTTGGCACAGAACTATGTAGGGAAATGTTCTGTTAGAGATTTTTGGGTGGGTTTTTTTGCCTTGGATATTAGGACTATTGGGATATAGTCCAGTCACCACCACATTGATATTTTTCAGCATCTGCCTTGCCTTAGAAATGAATCATAATACTAATGTGGTTGAATAACCTCATCCCAGTTTATCCAACCATAGTTGAATCAGTTTCTACAGTGTGGCATGTGAGACTAAATCCCACACCTGATTTTTATACTCCTATCTGTCAATATCAAGTCCCATTTAATTAATTGAAAATTCATCTGTGAGTTAAGATTTAGAGTGGTAGATTCTGTCCATTGGCTACTGCTGTGTAGAATTCCCAACAGGAAGTTGGATCAGTCACTTAGCTTGTAAATTCCTTAGTGAGAGCCAAGCTTCCTTCAATACTTTGTGCAGTAATAATCACAATATCTCTCAGCAAACAAAGGTAATAAACACAGAGTTTTTTGATAGAAGTAAATCATCAGACATTTGCATTGGCTTATCTAGCCAAGTTAAGTCCTTTGTTAACTCTAGATGTTGATAAGGTTTAACTTCGGGGAAACTGCCACAGGATTTGGGGTTTACAGGAAAGCATGAGTTGCAGAGCTCTGCTATAACTAAAATGAAATTTCTTTGAAAGTGATATTTGTTCTGAAAGAGGCTTTTTTTATTTTGGAAGTGGTCAAGAGGAGAAGAAGGCTTTTTGTCTTTGCAGCCTGTCAGTTTGGGTCTGGGAATAAAAAGATGGGCTGAGTCAAGTCTGTCAAAGGGGTCTCAGATTCCTGTGTCCTTCCATGAATTGCTGCAGGGCATCTGCGAGCAGAGAGAGGGAGAGAAAGGAGGTTGTTGCATGAGTACAGGAAGACAAGTACACAGAGCTGGCTTAATGAATGCTTGTGCCAAATCTTTAGGCTGGTCTGACTCTCAGATATCTCAGTGGGCACAGAGGGCAGAGCTGCTTCATACAGGGCTGGTCAAGCACATCCTCCTCTCTTAGCTGTTCCCTTTTTTTTTTTTTTTTTTAATTTTTAAATTTTTTGCTCCTAAAATTCACAGTAGAAAAAAATAAGCAAGGAATTCTTTAGTACTTGAACAGATATAGCAGTGTATTTGCAGGTGTCTGTTCTGCTGACCTGAAAATATGCAGCACTTGGGAAAGCATTTATACTGAAATGGAAATCATAGAATAGTTTGTCTTCAGATATTTCATCATTAGTCCTTTTAGTCTTTGAATTATTGGCAAGTACAACTCATTCAGTGTTAATCTGCCTAGGAAAGAATCAATATTTTAGCATTGATTTTTTTTTTTTTTCTTCTTGCTTCATCAGAAAATTCCTGTCCTGCGTTTACAGAAAATCTGTTTTCATGTATTTATAAATTGCTTCACCTGCCAGGGAGATGCAACCACATCTATGTGGGAACACAAGAATTGTGCAAAAGTGCCAAGCTGCACTTAGCAGAAGGGACAAGGGTTTAGAGGTGAAAAGAGGGATATTAGCTGGGAGGGGAGGGTAGAAAACTCTGGTGGATGTCATCACTGCTTGTCCTTATACAGGGAAGAACAACAAGAAGAACGTAACCTTGTTTGGATGTGTTTGTAGATAGAAGGAGCGTTTGTCCAAGGCATTGGGCTCTTCACCATGGAGGAGCTACGCTATTCTCCTGAAGGGAACTTGTACACTCGAGGGCCTGGGATGTACAAAATCCCAGCATTTGGAGACATCCCAACAGAATTCTATGTGTCTCTTCTCCGTGACTGCCCAAACAGCAAAGCAGTTTACTCATCCAAGGTACGCCTGTGAGATCTTCAGGCCTCTTACTGCTCTCTAATTCTGTGAAGGTGAGGTGTGATGAAGTGATCATTCTGCGTGTCTGAATAGTTAATCTTGTTATGCAGTCTTTATTCTGAGGTCAGGATGTTTTCCTTTTTCTGGCCAGCAATATGTGTGCTATCCTTTATAGTTAGGAAGAACTGGAATAGCCTGCACATTGCTGCCCTGATTGTCTATTAGACAGAACTGAAGTGGCTTTCCCATGCCCGTGTTGCTGTATCAGAGGCTGCCTCCCCCTGCATGTCCACTCCCTGCTTGCCTTTCCCCGGCACTGGAGCCACAGCTCTGGATAATATTTCCAACAGCGTCATTTCCCTGGATCTGATGTGCCAAGGTCTTGTGTCTGAGTTTTCATATTTTGCTTTCTTCGCTGTTTCACAGTGCTCATGATGCCCTTAAAGGTCCATTATCAACCCACGTGTCCTTCAGCTGTTTGCGCTGCAGTCAGTGCTGTTCCCTGCAGTCAGCGAGGGCTGTGCAGAGCAAGGCTGGATGAAGAGCACCAATGAATTTGCTGTCCTTCAACAGAGCCACCCAGAGAGGGGCCACTCAGCATCCTTATCTGTATAAGCCTGGCCTGCCCCCTTGCAGTTTCCCATTTCCCCTTCATCCATGAAGACACCTCATCAATGAGGAGAACTTTTTGAGTGACTAGTGCCAGTGACAGAATTAAGAAAAAGAGGGTTGGCAGGGACCTCAGTACTAGATGATTCTTGTGTAATCCCTGAAGGAGGCATTCCTGCTGGTTTGCAAGGACCTCCAGTGGTGGAGCATGATGCTCTCTGCCCAGACAGTTCACTACTGCCTTATCTGAATTCCTGTCGCTGCAATTTCAGCACCATCCAAAAAGCTGTGGGCATGGGTTAGTCCCTCTTTCCTTCCAAACAGCCCTGCTGTGTCCGGAGCCTTGTGTTTTCCTATGTTTCTTCTTTAAATGGACCGAGGGTTGTTTTCAGCTCAGATTTTCCTCACTGATCACTCCTGTAGTATTGGAGGTTGTTTTAGCTTCATGTTTCCTCACTGAACACATCTGGTAGACTGAGGTTCACATCTGGAAAGCAAGCCTCACTCTTGCTTGTGGTCTGTCTAGGCTGTGGGAGAGCCACCTCTGTTCCTGTCTGCCTCAGTGTTTTATGCCATTAAAGATGCCATCTACGCAGCGAGGAAGGACTCTGGCCTGACTGAACCATTCAGGCTGGACAGCCCTGCCACCCCAGAGAGGATCCGCAATGCTTGCGTGGACATCTTCACCAAAATGGTAACAGCCTCTGGTTTCACGCTCTGTTCCCTCGCCAGCCTACTCCACGTGGAGCGTGTGTGCAAGTCACAGTGGCCCACGGATGGGATTAGGGCAGGATGGGGAGGATGTGTCCCTGCCTAAGCAGATGGGGTTTATTTCATGGTTGTTCTCCTTCATTTAACGTGCCACCAACTGAGGGACGAATCCACAGAGCAGCATTGCTGGGCTCCTGTAGTAGGAGGGGCTGCTGCACACTGTCATTAAAATTGCAGTCCATCCCTCCATCCTCCAAGTGGTGTCTGTAGAACAAAGCACCGACTGCTTATCCTGGTGCTCCCGACTATTATCTCCCAGGGAATCATCACTGCTAACGTATGGTTGGGGCCACTCTGGATTTAGAGGTGTCCTTCAGGGAGGGAGGGAGAGAAAAGTGTTACTGAAAACACTCCCTTCTCCTGAATGTCATGGCCATTGGAGTCTCCCTAGGGGCTGTGGGCTTGATTTGAAGCAGTTCAGGAGTTAACCCTGTAATTGTCTCTTCATGGCCTCCTCCTCTGTCACAGGGTTGTCACAGGGCTCTGTAGGAGTTGACCATCAGCTACAGCCAGACACAGCCTGTCACAGAGGTGGCATGGGACAGCTTGGTGTTTTGAAAGATGGGATAGGAGCTCATATCTGCACCAGTACAAAGTCACCCACCTCAAAAGGAGCATGGTGGGGCAGGCCAAATCCTGGCCAGAATCTGCATTTGTTGCTAACTCAATTATTTTTTTCTCCTTACAGTGCCCTTCTGCTGAGCCAGGGACCTTTAAGCCATGGTCTGTGAGTGTGTAAAAGGAAATTTTGAGGAGCAAACTCTGCAGAAACTGAGCTAATACCAGAGGAACCACAAGGCAGTAGGACTATAATGGAGAAAAAAAAAAAGTCTGTGTTCATGTGGCTCACACGCTGATTCATGGAGCTTTCATGTTTAATTGTCCAATCACTGTTTTCTCTAGGAGAAGGAATTGCTGCCAGATTATAGCTGCGATGTAAATTCAAATGAAGACTAAATGGAAGGTGATGTTATCCAGGTGTAATTGAAAAATATTACAGGTTTCATATAAAATTAGTGCAAGGATGTTTATAACCAGCCAATGTGAAATGTCAGGGTGGTTGTTTCTTTTTTTTCCCACTGTGAGGAAAGATGGATCACCTTGTTATGCTATGCCAAGAAGGACTTAAATGTGTTGAGCCCAGACATACAGTCCTCTCACTGAGATGGGGCGAGGCAAATGATGCACTGAGGGCTGGACCCTGCTGTGACCCCTCTGCACACAAAGCCAGATACATCCTAGAGGAAGATGAAGAGGACTTTTGATGTTAGTTAACAAAGATGGTCTTACCTGTGTAACAAAAGTGTTTCAGAGGAAAACACTAAAATGTGACCAATAACTGATTTACCCCACATTAAATGACTATTGCTTTGTCTGTACCGGGCCTTTAATGAGATCTTGGTTCAGCTGCTACCTTGTCTTCTTTGATTAAAGATAAAAACTAGATATACCCAGAGGACTTCCAGCAAGATGCTGCTTTGTTTGACACAACCTTTCCCCATCCCACACCTCCACATCTCTCCCCATATTTTAAATAGGAAAGGACATCAGAGACCTTCGAGTAAAAGCGAAAATTGCTCATTGTTGTTTCCAAGGTAATTTATACCAGCCTAAGCAAGGGAAATAAGGAGGATGGACACAGCTGGGGATTAGCTGGCGCTGGGTGCCCTCTAGGGTCAATCCCTTGCTGTCATGCTATGGCCTTGTCTTCTTTTCAAGAGAGCTCTTAGTTTTGCTGAATGTAAGAGAATGGGTACGTTTTGCTACAGGGAGTGCTTGTCTGAAAAATGTGCTGACTATGTGATGACCTGGCGTCGTCTGGGTTGAGTATCTTTTTCAAGTTGGATTTAGTGCTGGGCGTCCCTCTTGACAGGTTTTGTCACTGTCAGATTTAACACTGTAGCATCATGTTATCCCTAGATGATGTCAGCCATGTACTGTACCTGCTCATCATTTGCAAACTTTTATCTGTTTCTCTGGCCCACAGCTTTATGAAAACGTCTTTTTTCTAATTTTGCACTCCCAGGGCCATCAAAAAATATGGTGCAAGAGGATGTAACTCCGTTGCCTTGTATAAAATTTTTCTTACATGCAAACTACTTAAAATTGGCCTCTGTCTTAGGACTGGACAATGTATGCTCAGTGTGAAATATTTTTTTAAGCACTCCAGGTTATAATTTTTCAAAATGTGTAAGATTTATTTCTCAGCTTAAAATATTATGGTTCTATCATCTAGAAGAAGGGAATTTGTGTATGTGAGTTGCAGAAAGTATTTTATGCCTGTTGGGCTTGCTATGTAATCGTTTCATTAATTGAAATACAATATTGATGTTTCTTAAGCTCTGAGGTACTGGGCAAGAACATGTTTTTGTTTTCCCCTGAAAGTTGGCTATGTGTAAAAAATCTCTTAGAGAAGAAAATACTATGATTTGTGTTCAATAACAGCTACTGAAGCCTGTGTATCCACATTCTTGGATGCCCAGGAAGGGATGTAAAATACCAAGTCTGTAAGGTAGGTTGGTGTCAGCACTGTTCCTGTGGCATCCACCTCGGGGGATCGCTGGACACGCTCATTCAGACCAAGCCAATGATAAATGCAAGGGGAAGGGGATGTGTGTTAATGCAGAGCATGGGGAGACACAGGCAGAGTGTGACACTGAGGAGCATCCAGTGTCACCTCAGGGGAAAACTGCCGGTGTTCATGAGAGACCTGCTGCCTTTGGGGATCCTGTGACATGTTGGGATGTCACTAGCAGGATGAGTAAGTGCTCTTTGTCTCCTGTGGTTCTGGAAGCACCTTTTTCATGATTTCAAAAAGCATTGTCTCACATAGTCACAGCGACTGCCTGTTGAGGTGTGATTTTTTTTCCGATTAGATATATCAAGTCTCTCTTTTGCTATTTGCTTTGTGAGTGAGTTGGAATTGTGTTTGCCAAGTTCTGCACATGTGCAGTGGTCAGAGCAGGCTGTCCAGTGCAGACCTCAGCCTGTGGAGCCATTGTTGCTGCAGCATCAGTGAGCTACTCTTTCCCAGCACCAGTCCTTGCCCTCAAGCCCACCCCAGCTCGGGGCCCTTTTGTTACCCTTGCCCAGCAATTCAGCTGATGGAGGGAGGAAACACCTTCCTTTTGGGGCACACTAGAACTGAATGTGATTTCTATCAGACACCTGGGGAGGGCAGTGGTATAAAATCAGGGTTGCAAAGTAATTACAGAAACTGTTTTTGAGGGTATAGGGAAAAGGGCAACTTGGATGCTAATAGGAATTTACAGAGACATCATTGTAGTACCTCGCTGTGCTGTGGGTGACACAGGGACTCTCAGGAACATGAAACTGAGATTTTCATGTCACCTCTAAATATCTTAACATTTCATACATTGTTTTGCTATGGAACTAAGTGCCAGGCACCTTAGGAAAGGACTGGAATGTGCTGTGGAGGGCTAGAAGGAAGAGAAGATACTGCTGTAGGATCTCCAAATTAAGGTGTGCTTTGCACTACAAAGCTGTCGGAGAGCAGCTCTCCTGCTGGGAATGCACAGCCCTGTCCTCTGCCAGGTGCTGTGTCACATCTCTTCACACGCATCTCACTGCATGGGATTTCAGCTCGCAGTCGCTGAAGGAAAAGCTACTTACGGAGAGAAAAATGTTCCTTTTCTAGTACTTTCCAGTGAAATACAGCATGGATGCAAGACTCTAATTTAATTACATATAATTGGAAATTTTCCGCTTCTCTCCTTCCCAGAACTGTATCCTCAGAAGAGGAACTATGCCATCTTGCTAGACTGTAAAGTATTGCGCACAATGACGGCACTTAAGTAGTAATTGCTGTAGGTGGAGAGTTTGTGGGAGGGCGAAAGGAGGCCAGCTGAGCTGATGTCTTAGTGCTATTATTCACTTGTTCCTCCGTGTGAGAGGGAGGCCAAGTTTTTGGTAACTCTTTTAGGTTAGTTCTAATCAACAGTTTTCACCATCATTCTTTAATGAGCACTGTCAAATTGGTGTCCTCGTTACATGAATGTATGTGGAATTCTCTGTGAATGTCACAACAATGCAAAATAAAGCTGCTAAGTATATGGAGACCAGTATGCTATGGTAAAAGTCTGCCATAATTTGCGAGCTGGACAACTTCAGCTTGTCCTTGGTGTCTATTTGGCAAACATGGACCCTTCCCAGAAGCTGTGAGTCAGACCAGCTCAGTGACCAAGGCTGGGCGAAGGCGGGTGGTTGCTACAGGCAGATGAAGCAGATGAGCCAGATGGAGAGCCTGGGCCTCCATCCAGTCACAGTGGAAGCCAAGTCTGAAAGAAGGCAGAGTCACTCCTTGTGCTTCTCTGCCAAGAGGAGCTCTCAGTAGCCACGTGTTTTCCACAGCAGCATAGTGATGCATCCTGATTCTTCTAGGCCCCTCCACAGCTGCTGAGACAAGGCTGAAGGCAGTTTGTCTGCATGGCGTGGCTGGGACCCAGTCCAGACTGACATATCCTTGTCTCAGTGCTGGTGCACAGAGCTGAGAGTTGTCCTTGGCCCATTTGAGTTGGCCTTGGCCCACTTGAGCAGGCCCTGTAACAGGGAAAGCCAAACTCAACACTTGTGAATTGAGCAAGCATCATGTCCATACCCAGGGTCCTCTTGAGCCTAAACACCTAGGAAATGAGAGGTTGCAAACCAGGAACTGTTCATAAGACCAAATGATGGACCAGGGCGGACCTCCCATGAGCATGAAAAGATTAGGAACATCCTCAGTGGTTCTTCAGGAAGATGTACCACCCTGTGTCATATTGCACCTACTTAAGCAGTGTAGCGAGACTCCAGGTGACATGTTCCTTTGGAAAGTGATTCTTGTATCTGCATGGGGAGATTTATCACAAAAAAGGCGTTGCCAAACCTCTTGGCCCAAAAGGCAGCCCAGAATGCGAAAAGCCAATGCAGGCAGAACATGTGTGATGCTGCTGTGGTTTGCAGCAGGTCCAACCCACTCTAACCCCAAACGCTAGGTTTGCTGAGGGCTGTTAACCCTAGCACTGTTCAGTTCATTTTAGCATTGATGCCCAGTGCAACAAGTTTCCTTAGTGCCTGCTCTTGTCGTGTTTAAACCATGTGAAGAGCCTGGATACCCTGTCCCTGGCAGTGGACTGTCTCAGCTGTCTGACGTGCTTTTTGGAGCTGTGACATGGACAGCTGTGAAGCAAAGGCCTGCCAGTATCTCACAGTGCTTACATTTCCATTAATGCTCTCTGAGACAGTCCCTCCAGATGGGCTACTTCTACCAGGTCTCTGGAGTGCTGAGGCGGTCTGACAGAAAACTGCTAGAAAATGGGAAAGCAGCGAGGTCCCAGCGGTAGAAACGAGACAGTCGCTTCTTCTGTTGGGAAGACAGCTCGCTGAACATCTGCTCTGATAACCACCTGTAGGTCCACTGCACTTGGGTGTCAGTGAACCTGGGGAGGAGGCCGTCCACAGGCAGACCAGCGCGCCGCAGCAGGTGGCCCAGCTCCTGTCTGTGGAAGCCAAACCTCACCACGTAGTCATAGTGGACGAGGCAGGGCCGGCAGAGGCTGACAAGGGGTTTCCAATCCACACTGGCATTGTGTGTTCTGCTGTTTAGAACATCCTGAACAAAGCTGCTGAAGGAGGGGCTGCTGCCCATGCCTTGCAGAAATGTGGCAATTAGCCTCTGGAAAGGGTCCCTGACAAACAGCACTTTGGTGTAAGACCCTAACATGGCCTCTATCTCCGTCTGGTTGAACTTGCTCAGCCGTGTCTCTTTAGTCTGCCTGTGCTGCCACTGGTAGGGAAGCAGCACTGGAAGAGTCACATTTTCCTTCTCTAGCTTCTCCAAAAGCTGCTGCCATTCCTCCATCCCCATTGATGGCACTTGGCAGTAGAGGAGGTCCAATTTGGTGCTTACCCTCAGACTTGAGAGCAGGTAAGCTCTCTCCTCCTGGCTCCTTGGCAGCGTGGTGACTTCGTGTGTTTGGCTGCAGAAAGCTCTCAGTCTCTTCTTCCTGAGCTGCTGAACGTGAAGGAAGGTGTCCAGTGTCAAAGTGGAACCCTCCTCTTCTTTGGGGGCCAGGTCACCTGAGAAAACATCATGTGAAGATGGGGGTGAGGAAAGCCCAGAGTAGACCTCTGTCCTGAGTCAGCCCACCAGCACAGGATACTGTGACAAGCTCTTTTCCAGTTATTCCACTGTGGAAAGGATGTATCATAAACCAAGAAGATGGGTAGGAGAGGGGAGACCAGCCCTTCCTGGCAGAGAGCTTGGCTTTGCTGGGAAATGGATTTCTGTCTCCATGAATGTGTGAAATTACGGACACCCAGATCCCACTTTCCCCAAATCACGATGTCTGAGGATTAATCTTGACCATAACTTTGTGTCATGGGCCCACTCTCCACTAAATCATAATTTTAGCTTTAATTTTCTCACTTTCAAATGAACATAACTGAGGTGAGCTTGCCAAAGAATCAGAAATACTCTGAGAGACTGAGGAGTAGTAAGTTGGTTTGTAGCTACAAGTACATGACGACCTGCAAACCCTTTGGTGTCTGTTAATTTTTTAACATAAGCTGTCACATATATGTGAAAGCAGGGCATGATTCTTAATGGCTTGGGGTGACTTAGGGATCCAAATAACGTAATGTCTTGCATCACTTCCATACGTAAATTTTTTCTCTTCTAGATAAAAAGGCAAAAGCAAATAAAAAGCAAAAGACAAATAGAAGTGAGAGGACAACAAAGCAAATACAAAAGGCAAAAGCAAATACAACAGGCAAAAGAAAATACAAAGACTCTATGAGAGTCAGTTTATTTTCTCAAATTTCAGCTTTGATTTTTTCTTTTTATCTTCTTATTTTCGACATGAAGAGACCATAATGGGTTTGAATGCGGAAGATTAATGCCTGCCTTGTTACTCTATTTTTTTAGCAGCAGCACATGTGCCTCATCTGCTCAGTGAAGACATTTGGCAGCCCCGGGGAGACAGTTTGATGGTTTCTCCTGGGTCCTTGGAAAGTTAAATATTTCCCACTGATCTGGGGAGCCGTTGTACAGGGAAGAGAAGCACTGTTAAAATTAGGCAAAGGATACCAGGAACACAGGAGGGAACACAGCTGGTGCCTGCAGCTATCCTGGGCTGCATTTTAAGTTGCCCAGCCCCACAATGACAATGTCTGCAAAACCTGGTAATGACTTTGCCATGGAATGGAGTGGAGGGATGCATTTTTTCAGCAAGAAATGCAACAGTTATCAATGTCCCTGCTCCTGTTCATCCCTGCCTTCCCCAACAGCATTTTGGACTTCTCAGCAAAGGTTTCAGTAGTCACCTCCAGCAGCCCGACACCTGCTTTCCCCACCACACCTGAGATCAGTGACCCCACTAAGGACATAAAGCTGCAGAGCTCCGCAGTAAGTGCCTTCTCCGCAAACACTGTGCAAACAGTGTCCTGTAGGCATTTGCCCATCAAGAACGTCCAAAAGAAGCTCCAGGTTATTTCCCCCACGGCACAGAAATGCAGGACCCCCCTGGTGCCCAGGCCTTACCTTCTTTGCCATCAGCAGGCATCTGGAGGAGTAGCCTCCAGCTGAGGAAGGTGATGATGCCCAGGGCAGCTGAGACAGCAAGGCGGGGAAGGAAACGCATTTCTGGGGCGCTGCGGCAGCGCTGGGCATTGAACACCGAGCCAGTGAGCAGGTGGGGACCTGAAGGGAGGGTGTTGGGGAACCTCCTGTGTTTGTTTAAACACACCCAGAGCTGGGTTAAAGTACTGTTTGGCAGCAGTTTGGCTCAGGACAGGGAAATGGCCTGAGGCACAAAAGGTGCCTCCTGCCCTACATCTACAACATCAGCTTTTGAGGCAAAATTTGCCTTTTCCTTCGATGTTCGTGACTCCCTCAGCACTTGGCTATGCCGGATGGCAGTGGTACCTGTGAGAAACAGCATCCCCAGTGCTGTGCAGGGTCCTGCAGAGCCACGTGGGGCAAGATGTCCTCGGTCCCCTGATACACCTTGTTCTCCACTGGCTTTGCACCCAGGGCACCCAGTTCCCCTCAAGGGAATGCTGCTGTGGGGACCAGCCTGTCCTGGGACTGGGGCTGAGCAAACAAGTGCTGGGCCATGGGCCCTGCCTCTGTGGTACTGGGGGGCCTTTTAAGGTAGAAACTGTGGTAGGAAGTGATGTGACAGGGCACATCCAGTGACCTGTGGCGAGTCCATGACTAACCAGGGAACTGGAAGTGTTGAACTGCTGCCTGTGTCCTTTTTGCTGGGAGCTGCTTGAAATTCGTGACTGCTCCTTGTTCTGTGAGAGCAGCCAGAGACACCAGGCAGAGCAGAGGCCCCATTACAGCAACAAGAGGCTGTGCTCCCATGAAGGCAGGCAGGCAGGCAGACATGCTGCTCTTCCCCTTCCTCGAGTAGCTGCAGCCTGACTGGGGAGGGGGTGACAACCATGAAGACCAAGGCAAAGGGGACTGCAGCAGCCAGGGGAGCATGACCTGATCCCACCCAGCCCCACACAGGGGACTGTAGAGACCAAAGGAGAGGAGGGATGACCACCTCAAAGCTCAGGGGGAGCAAGCTGGCGTGCTGGGCATGCCGACCAGGGCAGGGTACCGAGCCAGGCAGTGCTCAGTGGGCACAGGCACAAGGGCTGCATTGGACAGGGGGGTCTGCCAGTGCGGCAACCCCATGCGATGGAAACTCAGCTCCCAGAAGGGCTCGTGCCACGGGTGGATTTGCTGTCCTTTGGACGACCGTGGCTTTCCCACCAGAGGGTGCTCCACGCCCAAGGAACCCCAGCACGCCTCTGATGGTGGAGGTTGAGTTGGGCTCTTTCCCAAGGCTTCCTCACTGCGGTTCAGAGAATGAACTTCACAGCTGTTGTGGCCACACCTGTATCTCCTTAAGCCTCCTGGGTCTCTTCTGAGCCTTGGGAAAACTGCTGGGGCTCTGGGAAAGGCTGTGAAATGTTTTTTGTGGTCAAACGGTTCCTTGTCACTCTTATGTTTGTAAAGCCTTGTTATTGATTAGCATGATATTCCCATGAACAAACTAGATCAATAGATTTAAAGGTAAATAGTAAAAAAAAAGAAGACTTTCAGTTGTATTGGGACACTCTTGGCACGTGCCCATTTGGTGACAGTTGCGCACCTGTTACCTGTCCACCACATGCTAGTCGTGTGCCCATCACACGTCAATCATGCGCTGATCACACGCTGATCATACATTGATCATGTGCTGGGCAGGTGCCAGTCACACACCGATCATGCAGCAATCACGTGCCTGGCATGTGCTGGGCAATCACACAGCCAGCACATGCTGGGCACTCGCATGGCAATCCCACAGCTGGCATGTGCCATGAGATGACATTGATGCCTCCACTGACATCTCCATGTTTTATAAACCAGATAACTACTATTACTTAACTCACAGATCCAGTGACAGCTTTTTACAGCGAGGAGGATATGTTCCCTCCAGGTCATGGGATCCCCATGGAGGATGACCTCATGGGAGGTCAGGTCTTGTGGCCAGACCCTGCTGCATGTGTCCCTGCAACCTGCTCCCCACCAAATCCAGAAGAAGGCCAGTACAGCCAGAGGCTGGGATGCCTGGAGGCAGGAGTGAATGACCACACTTCGTTACCCTTCCTGCCAGAGGACACAGGTTTTCCTTTGAGCTGTAGAGCTACCCTTGCTCATTCCAGCCTGCAGGGTCTTAGGGCAAGAGGGTGCTTGAGTGATGGGTAAATATTACCTGAAAATAAGTGGTATTTGTATTACTGTAGTGCTGACAAGCGCAGTCAGTGGAGGTTGCATGATCATCAGGAAATGGCTGCAGAGCAGGGGTCTGTACAAGACAGCACACCCTGCTCTTTCCCCAGCTCCAGGTTAGCAGGTGTGGAGAGCATAGAATCATTAAGATTGGAAAAGACCTAAGATCTTCAAGCTCGACTGTTACTGAGTCCAACTGAGAGGTGCTGGGCACTTTCCCTGCTCTGGGAGACCAAACTGGTCCTCAGCGGTGCCTCTCCTTTGCAGCTCCCAAAGCTACTCTTGGGCAGCATCATCTGTGGCCTGGCCACACACCTGAGCAGCAGGGTCCTGCAGAGGCTGCAGCAGGAGCCCATCCCGCTGCCAGCAGATCTGGCTCCACAGAAAGGAGGTCCTTTTTCTC
Source organism: Grallaria varia (assembly GCA_013396735.1). NCBI lineage: Eukaryota > Metazoa > Chordata > Aves > Passeriformes > Formicariidae > Grallaria > Grallaria varia. Next base: position 583,132 of record VWZG01000015.1, on the reverse strand, counting down.
AGCGGTCTGTGCTGACCTTAGCAAACAAAAGGACAAAAGGAGCTGTGCAAGTTCTCTTAGTTAAGCAGGTGGCAGCATTATGTGCCTTCCTGCATTGAATACAACCTTTCAGCAGGGACTGTCCCAACCGCAGCCCCAGCGAGCCAAAGTGCAGCTGCAACGGGCAGGGAGAAGTGCAGTTTATTTTTATTTTACAGTCATAAGGTTAAAGCAAAGAGACATTCTCTGTATGAGGGTCAGAAAGAGTAGTGAAAATCCCCCTTTTCTTTGCATTGCAAGGAAGCATCACTTACCAAATTACATCAGTACGGGTCTCTTCAGAGGGGGACGCAGTGTGTGCTGTGCCTTTGTGACCTGCAAACAGGGGGAAACTTCCCCTGAGCTGCCAGGGGCTGGTTTTGGGGAGCAGCTGCTCTGCCATGGGCTGCTTCAGCTGATGGGCTGCCATGGGGCATTGTGCCCCAAAAGCAGATTTCCCTTTGTTAATGTTCCTGGTTAAGCTCATTAAGTGGAGGTTGAACTCCCTCTTGGTGGCAGGCAGCGCCAGGGATCAGGGATGCCTTGTGGGGCCTCATGGGCATTAGCATCCAAAACCCTCTCAGAGGTCTGTGTTAATCCCATGTGCTGGTCTCTGTCTTTTTCCTAATGGACAGCAGCACTAATGGGCCAGGGGGTGCAAGGGCCTTGAGCAGCTGGCATTGGCCTGTAGATGAGGAGCCACCTCGCAGATATGCCCAAGAATGCTGTGGAGATATGGGGAAGAGAGAAGAAAGGAACTTCTCTTCTCTCTGTGTCTGCCACTTAAACTGCAGTGATTTTTTTTTTCATTTTATTTTGTCCCCTAGGTGGTTTTGGGTTTTTTGGGTTTTTTTTTGTTTTTTTTTTTGGTGCTGACAAGTTTTCTCAAGTGTCTGTAGACACTTATTTAAACTCACTACTGGGCTTCCCCTGCTTGCTTTCCACTGACCACTTAGAAGCAGCCAGCAAGGCTGAGACTGCAGTTCTTGAACTGAAAGCCTTCCTGCTCTATGTGCTACAGGGAGGCAGCAGACTTTTTGGGCACAGAGGCTGAGCCAGGCGTGGAAATGAATTCACATTCGAATGCTTAATGCAATTACACAAAGAAATTAATTAGGGAATTTATTTGAAGCTTCACCTTATTTAGAAAAATGCTCAGTGCCATCACTGTGAATAAAAGCTATTCTCTTTTTCTTTACACCAGCAGTGTAACAACCTCAGTAAGGATTTCCAGATTTTTCCCCACCGATAACTTGAACAGCATTGCCTTAGACTCCTTTTTTTTTTTTCTCATAGGACACAAATGCTTTGGAGATATTCTTATATGTTAATAAACATCCTCTTCTTCAGCCTTCCCACATTCCTCTCACTTCCAAATTTTGCAAAGTATTGTCTTGTGTGACCGTGACCTGCTGGCACTGTGTGATGGTCCCCCCTTGTTCCTTGTTCTTCCTCGTGCCTGCCTGTGCTTGTGGGAATGTGAACTTTGCAAAGTGATGGCAAACACTGCCTCATTTGGCCAGGGATGTTTTTACATTGTGAGTAAAGGAAGAGTGCAGAGGAAACCTTCTCATCCCTCTTCTTGTTTGGAAACTTGCAATTGACGTCTATGTTTTGCATGCAAATTTGGGTCCATGTCTCAGCAGAAACACGGGAGCAGTTGGAGGAGGAACAACCTGCCCCACTCCCAGAGCATCATTTCCCATGGAAAGTCCCTTGTTTTTGGGAAGGATGGTCCCAAGAGCAGGCCTGCCAGGCTGCAGTCTGGGTATGCATTGCACTGAGTGGAGTGGGATTCCTTGAAATCAAACCAAAGAGTTGAGGGTGGGAGTGGGTATTTGTGCATGAACTGGGGGTGCTGCAAGTGGCCTCTTCTCCATCACATCTCCTGATTGCCTGAGCTACTATCTATGTGCTTGTGGAAAACCTTGGCTCCCAACTTACTTTGACACTGGGGCAACACCCCATTGCCCACCCACAGGACTTTCTTAGTCTTAGGGGCTGCTCGGGACAAGTTTTAGCACTTTAGTGCATGAACTGGAGCATATCTGCAAACCTTGGCTCCCACAGTCTTATGGTCATTTCAGAGGTTTGGCCAATAGTGTCCATTCTCAGTTGCTTTCTGGTGGGGAACATTTGGGATTTTCTTCTGTCTAGCTCCTGCTAGATATGGGCAACTGTGGGTGAGCTAATCTGTCCAGCACCCTGAGCAGGTCTCCAGCTCTTCCAGAGCTTGCCTTCAGAGCTGTCAGCGTTAGCAGTGGGTTAGGAAGGTGGACATTTGTCCTTCCGTACTGCATAGAGAGCACCAGATTGGCTTTGGGTGGGCAGGGAGAAGCCACAGGCCACAGGGAATGTCCCAAGCAGCAGCATCCCAGCACTGGCCAGCACTGGACCAGAAATAGTTTTGCAATGTGGAAAGGAAAGAAAAGCAAGTTCCCATTGCGCCCAAGGAGTGAAGAAGGTAGGACAATGTTTGGAGGGGTTGTACAACTCTGGCACTTCCTGTTTTCCTGTGGGCAGGAGCTGTGATTGTCACTTCTTATTCAGCTCCTCATCCTGGGAGGAAGACAGCATCGGGCTGTCCGGGGGCAGCAGGATGTTTATGCGGGAGGCTGAGTCAAGGTGCTGCTTTTAATACACCCCGGAGCAGAGTCATTGGGGGAAACGTATGTTTTAGATTTTTTTTTTTTTTTTGAAGGCTCATGAACATCCAAAGTGCTTTGCAATTGCCATTGAGCTGTGTGGCTTACTGCCAGCACTGAGTATAATTGTTTTCTAAGGCTATTACGCAAGGATTTTACAAGGTGTCATGAACTACTGGTAATTTAGGGAGGATTCATCTAATTAGTGATGCTATATTGAGAGGTTTTGCTTAATTACTACATAAGCCGTTAAACTTTGCATCATCTGAGCCAGGCCTGTGTCAGCTTGAACACCTAATAGTGGTGGAGAGATGATGAGGCAGCCATGCAACCTTTGCCATGTGCCTGCCCAGAGGAGCCCTCTCTCTCTGCTTTTCTAAGGATAAGTGTATTTTCCCAAGAGGGGAACACTGGGGCTCAGTGAGCCTCAACATCTTAAAAACCAGGGGGATTACAGCTATTACCTCTCTGTGGTAGTAATGGGAATCTCACGGGGGAAAAAAAATAGCATGTGTTTGGGTCCCTGTGTACAGGAGAAGGATGTTCATGGGACCAGCAGCCATCCCCTCCCTTCCGACAGCTCCTCATGGAGTTTTGTAGTGCAGCCTCAACAGCACAGGGCCTTTTACCACTGAGCATTTCTCCAACCAGATTTTGGTCTTGCTTTGTGTCCCAAGCACATCCCAGCTCCTCCTGGCCTTCCTCTCTCTTTCTCTGGCTGTTAAACATGGTAGCACCCCATGGGACAAACCCAAAGTGCTCACAGACACACACACAGTGCCTGTGCAGTAATTTGGAAAATCCAGCCATTTACCTTTTCTTTCTCATTTATTTTTAATGTGAATTTTATCTCACGCAGACACTGCTCTTCTTTGGACTGCTCTTCCCTTTGGGACCAAGTAAGAAAGCCCTCAAAGAGCCCTCAGGAGCCACTTCTCCACCTCACCTACACAGGGACAAAACCTCTGCTTGTTCCCTGGCTTCATAGAGATGGGAGGGTTTTTTCTTGGGTGGCCACAGCAGCATTGCTGGGGGCAGCACAGAGGAGATTTGGGTCTGAAACATGTCAGAATCTCCTGAAAAATGAGGTGGTGGTGCTGCTGGTGGTGAAAAAACACTAGGATGATGGGGAGAAAACCTTGGATGTAAAACATTACTCAATGGAGCCAGACTTTGATCTCCCTGCTGCAGTTCCTGAAGGGAAGGGGAGATGTGGGCTGGGAGGAGATGGAAAAAGGGAGATGGGATCTCATGGGATTTGGGCTTATGTCTCCCATGGGTTGGTCGTCTTTTCCTGAGACTCAACTCTCTCACTGTGAAACAGGGACTGCTTCTCCAGGCTTCACAGGCTGTGCCTGCCTACGTTTAGGGGAGAAGCACTTTCGCTTTGTTTACAGCAGCATTTTCCCCTTTTTTGCGTCCTTTTTTGTGCTGCTGCCTGGTCAGGTGAGGAAAGCTCTCACACGTGTCTCTTGCTGGACATGGGGGGATGGATTCTCAGGGTCTGGCTGTTGCTGATGCTCCCGAGAGCTGAGCTTGTTTGAGGGTGCACCCAGGCACTTGCCCATTGTTCCTGGCCTCTCCCAAGGGAGTGCTGCACTGTGATGCTGCAGGCTATCATGTTTTCTTGGTTGCTGGTTGTTTCCATTATTCATACAGCAACTCTTTAAATATTCAGAGGTCTCTGACTGGTTTTTGAGTGACTTGTAGAGGAGATGGCTGCATGGCTCGCTTGGGCTACCTCCACACCTACCTGGCTTTGTAGGATGCTATTTCTGATGAGTGATGTTTGCGGGAACTCTGGAGTCTCTGGCCCTGACTGTTTTACTGTACCAGAAGTGGCAGGGGGGAAAGGGTCTAAGGTCTGTTTGTTTTACTCTTTTGTCCAGACAATAAGCCGGCAAATACTCCCAGGCTGTTTATATTTGGATAAGGCTGCTCTGTGTCCTGTGAAAGGAAAATGACACATCTACTACTTCTCCTGGGGAGAGATAGTGTGGGACAAATGGACCTGGCCATAGGCAGACACAGCTGCCAGAAGCCTCCTGATGTCATTTTTGTGATGTGCGGGGTGGCCTGGGCACTGTGGTCCAGATGGGGAGAGCATATCAGGGGCACAAATGCCTGTTCTTTTCTCAGCTGGTGGCATTAGGTTGGGGCCAGATGCACAGGAAGGGCAGAGCTTGGTGCCCAGTGCCAGCCCCATGCTGCTGCCGGCTCCTCTGGGATGTGGGGCTGTGGACAGTGGGACTTCCCATCCAACAGGTTTGTTTTGGAGTCTGTGGGATGTGAACCACAAAATGAAATTCTGCTTTTCTGTGTTTTTCCCAGAGGTGCAGTCCCTCCTGACGTGGCGCTGCATTGGGGAAAGACAGGAGGCATCCGGGTTTGGCTGCAGGCCTTTGGGCTGCCTCTGCTCAGGTCCCACCTTCCCAACCTGGGCACTGGATGCCTTAGCCCACAGAGGACACCCACCTTGTCATGCCTGTGTGTCCCCATCTGTTGCCAGCTCTGAGCCTCACACCTTCCTGCAGCTCATGGGCTTTAGCAGCTGAACCAGGACTGGCAGCAACGCCGGGGCTGAGCCAGTGAAGGTCAATGTCCAGCTCTGTCCAGCTGATGGACAGAGCTCCTCATCTCAACACGAGCCTTGTCTGAGCACAAGTGAGTGCAGGATTCATTTGGGGCACACCCCTTGGTGACACTTTCTTGGACTCAGGTCTCACAGGTGTGGCAGCCTCTTGCCGCCATCCAGCTGAGCAGAGCTGAGGGATCCTCTGCCCTCATCTCCTGCGTGCCTGCTCCTGCAAACCAAAGGTGTACCTGTGATGTTTTCACAGGAGCTGGGCAGCCCATCATGGTTAGGCACCACACGAAGGTTAGAAAAACAATCCCCAAACAGTTTTCTTTCATTTTAATTTAGTTTTTAAATCACTCACTTGGGGAGAGCACTCCCTGCTTTACCTCACAGAGAATAGTCCAGCAGAGGGAAGAACATGTGACATTGAGGTCCCTTGGCCCTGCAACAGGTCAGCAGGTCTGGGAAGAGGAATTTTCTTGGTTTGCAGAGCCTTGGCAGCTCCTGGGCTGGCTCTGTTGGCTTCACCCTGGCACAGGTGCTGTGAGAAAATGCCAGGAGCTCGCAGCCCCACTGCAGTCTGTAACTGCAGCTGTGCCCAACATCCTACTTCTTGGTCTCACCATTGGTTAGAATTTACTTTGGTTTTTTTTTAATTTTTCTCAGGGTTATTTTTACCTAAAAGTGAAGAAAGGAGAAACTTCTCTTTCTATTGTTTTTTCCCCAGAGTTTTCAGACCAAGTAAGAGGGGAAATATCTTTCCTCCTTCGTTCAAAGTTGGCAAATGCAGCCAAAAATTGTCTCCTCCTCTCATTATTTTATTTTTATTACTAGCTGTTTGTAATTTGGGCATTTCTGTGGCTATTTTCATTCTGTGAAAAACACCTGTCTCCTTCCTCTCCTCTCCTCTCTGAGGAACCCACATTGCAGATGCAGTTTGAGGGAACTGCTCCCCCTGAGCTCAGGACTTTGATGGACCCATCCAGGGGTACACAAGGAGATACAAATGTAAGAGCCCTGTACTTCTGTCCCTTCTGTTTATTCATGTCTTCATCTGTACTTTGTGGTTGACAAGAAGAGTTGACTCATTGCAAAATCTTCCATCACCTCCCTGCCTACCACCTTCCTGGCACCTCCACCCCTCCCTGAAGGACACCAGTTTTAGTGACCAGCTACAACATTGACAATGGCACATGACCTCCATTTTTGGGTGCAGCGATTGCAGCACAGCAACATAAAGTATAAAATGACCCTGATTTAAATATGATCATTTTACCCCCTTCAAAATGGTTGTTCTCAAACAATTGTGACCATATTTTTGGGCAGGATTGCATTGGTCTCCCTGCAGATGCTGAGATCCGTTTGATATAAATATTTCCAAAGAGGCTGGAGGCAACAGAAGGAGCTTCATGTCACCTGCAGCACCACATTTCTGCAGAGCCAAAACATGACGTTATGAATAAAAAGGCCTGGAAACACTGAAAAAAACACTTGAGAAGAAAAATTTTGCAAATGAGCAAATTACCATAATTTCACGCATGGACACAATTAAAGAAGCAGCAGAGCTGGCAGTCAAGGCAGTTTTGGTCTAAAAAAAACCCAAGGGATTTCAGCCCTGCCTCTTAGTGTGGGGCATAAAAAGCAGCAGCTGTTAAAAGTCACGCTCTGGTGCTCCACCTGCCCTGTGCACTGGATTCAAAAGCAGGCAATGAAACTCCGAACTAACAGGCCAGGAAAGGCATGAAATGGAAGACCAGAGTCCTCTGTGCCTCAAGGAAACATCCAGGAGGGGTGAACAGCAATTTCACCCCAGCAGCCACCTGATTTTATGAATTTTTATCTTCCTCTACACCTATTCCCTCCGAATGTGATGTGTGGGAACAAATTGCATTGCCAGAGCTCTTTGCAACCAGATTTCAGATGCTCCATTTATAACTCTTATATAAGACCTTGTGACGGGTTTTACCTCTGAGAGCTTGTGACCCCAGCTGGTTGCTACACCCTAGCTGAGCATCCTCAGCTGATTCTGCTGGTGCAGATGAAGAGGATGACACAGAAGATGAGCGATGATGGAGAGGTGACTCCCATGGGAAAAACACCTCAAGCAGGCATCCATTGCTTATTCCAGTCTCTGAGGGAAGGCAAGACAGCAAGGAAGGGGTAAGAAGATGCTGTAGAATCCATACGTAGATGGGACACTTAGGGACATGGTTCAGCATTGGGTTGGCAGTGTTAGATTAATTGTTAGAAGTCTTAGAAGTCTTTTACAACATAGATGATTCTATGACACTGAAACAATGCCAGCTCCTGAGTGCTGGGATCAGCGTGGGAGTGCTGCCCCAGCCCATGGGGTTTAACTGGGTCAGAACATTGAAATGCCCCTGAGACCTGCTCTTGGGTCCTCCTGAGGGTTTTTAGAGGGTTGGCTCATGGTTTGGTGTTGCTCCAGCACATTCCCACTCCCATACTGCTTCTCTGTCAGCCCCTTTGCAGAAGACCATGCTGGTGTCCCGAGAGAACAGCCAGTGCCAGCTGTCTCTATAAATACTCCTGGTATAAATTCAGAGAGCTCGGTCTCTGGCAGGCACAATCCTGCCTCAAATCACAGCACGGAGGGTGCTGGGCTGGTAACTCACAGGCTAGAGCACTGTCGCGAGATAAACAGCTATTAATGCCTTATTAGAAGGCATAAATTTCCGTTTCCAATTGATTAATAAAAATTGTGAAGCGATGGTTCTCTGGTACTGCAACATTTCAATTCCCTTAGTCTTAAATAAGTCAAATATTTTAGCTTTTGTACCAGGATAAATTGTTTTAACGAAGAAACCAAGACCCATGAGCATGCCAGAGCACTGCAGGCCCCATGGCAACGAGCCTGGGAGCTGGGGTGAGATGTCTGTGAGTTGGGTCAGACCTGCGGGTTGTTCTTTCACCGTTTCAAAGACGAGTCAGCACGAAGCTTCCCACAGTGATGGGACATGTTCTTCCACTTTGGAGGCTTGAGTTTCCCCAGTGGCAGCAGGCTGAAGACAGCTCTTACCCCCTGTTCTCGCCACCCTGGGCAATGGAGGCAGCGATATTTCTCAGGCTGACCCTAAAGAGACATTTCTTTGCACTGTCCTTGCCCATATTGACTTTCTGAGTGTTCACATGGTGAGGCCAAGTCCCTGGAAACAGCCCCGCAGGATCCAAACCCATGTGAGGAGGAGAGAAGCCTCTCTGTCCTGCCTCTCTGACAGCTCCCTGCAATGTTACAGGGTGTCTCAGGGATGGGCTGCAGCCAGAGCAGTTTTCAGTCCCGAGAGTCACATTTTTGACATCTGCAGTCCCGCTGAGAGAATCAAGATTTATTCTTAAAAGGGAAAAATATGCACTTTTCCTCTTTTCAAGGAAAACTCTCACTCCCTTTTGCTTGCTTGCCAGGAGGAACAGTTTGCTGGGGGTTGAGGGAAGCTTCTGTTTAGCACTCACCTAATGCATGAATTCCTTTTCATGTTCCTCTTGGCACATCTCCTTTTAGCACTTGAGGACTTTTTCCCTGGTCACAGTGAAAGGCAGGCAAGAAGAGAGTAGGAGCTGGTAGGCAGCAGAGCCCTTGCCTGCGTTTTTCCTTTCATAAAGGATGCAAATGACTCTGAGGGCTTTGGAATAACATTTTGGTGTGTGAGTACCAGCCCAGGGCAGACATACCTAAGAAGAGTGTTGCTTTTGCCTTACAGGAGAATCGTAATCGTTGGCATTCGGCCTTGAAACAGCCTGTTCTGAAATTGTGACACTCTTGTTTCCTCCAGAGCATAGGCAGAGGTGAGGCACAGCCCCTCTAGGCAGGCCATATGCACTGCTCCTCCCTGCAGCTCCAGGAACTGTGCTGGGGAGAGTGGGTACACACGTGTGGGGGAGTGTGGGAGCCGTGTCACGGGAGAATGGGAAGGGTGGGAGGAATGACTGTTCTGCACTTATATTTATCTCCCAGATGATGACCAGGCTCAAAAGGCAGGATACGCCTCCCTGGAGCCCAGAAAACTGACAAACATCTACCTGGGAAGGATGCAAACCCAACCCCCCCTACTAAAAATATTCAGGCAAATAGAGATTTTCCAAAACAGAGTTCCGGAATTGCTATATTTGGTGGTGATTCATCGAAGGAGGGGGGCACAGCCACTTTATTTTTTTCCCCTACGGCGAGCAGGAACAATGTAAATCCCAAATGCTGTCCGTCCTACCCCCTGAGCTGGGCTGCCGTGCTTTGAAGCGCCCATCAGTAACCCTGTAGGCACCAGCTTCCCAAGAAGGCAAACCTGCCACAAAAACAGGAATCCCTTATCAGGCAGCAGGAAATTCTATTTTTACATGAAGTTCAGATTAAAAATAAAAGGCAAATATATGCACTGTGGATGCAGGGTAAAATTAAACCTCAAGCTTCTCCCCTAATGACTGGCTCCTGCTGCTTGCTGGATTGAGAAACCGATGGTGAACACCAAGAGGGAGCCTGCTGTCACTGGCCCCTCTCAGCAGGATTTGCTCTGCTGTGGGGCTTTTCTCAGCCCAGCAGCCTTTATGAGTGTAGCTTAAATAAATCACCTTGGATCAGCGCAGTGGCCAAGGCCTGTGTCCTGGGCAAGCAGAAAGAGGTTTCTTTGCATCTTCTTCATGTGACTCCTTAACATATTTCTGAGCCAAAGGCATCAGTTTTTGACTGCCCCGTCAGCTGCCCTGACCTGCATCCAGCCCAAGCCTTTCTCTGACCAGAGTTTCTGTGTTCAGGTGGTATGACATGATGTACTGATGCATCACAAGGGCCTGTGTGGTCCAAGTTGCCAGCTTTGGGTCTGCTCCCCTACACGGGGTGAATGGGCACATCTGGTCTGGATTTTGAGCATCACTTTACAGACCTCCATATTAAAGAAACAAGCCCTAAGCCACAATTCCCAAACCTCTTCCTTTCCCACAGTCCAAGACTGAAAAGTGACTGCCAAAACAACGCTGCGGCTGTGTGTTTTCACTACCGCTGTGATTTGTATGACAAATTTGCAGCCATGCTTTTGTTCTTCGACACCTCAGGGCTTTGCCAGCTGAAGTCATGCTCAGGGCTTTCCTCTGAGCTGCACTGGCTTTACCAGCTCTTTGGGCACTGAGAGGAGTCCCACAAGGACTGCGAACGTGGCCCTGGTGGCACCTTGTCAGCATTTCTGTCAGGCAGGTAGTTTCAGGCTTATTTGTGTTGGACCTTGGACCAAAAGGATTTTTGCTTGGCTTGCAAAAAGCAATTGAACCCTGTCTAGAGATGTCACTGGGTAAAACAACTTATGAGGTGCACATCTCTTGGCCTACCACACTGAAATTTTCTCTGTGTGTATATGTATATATATATATGTCTATAGGTTCAACCTACTTCCTGTCTGGTAAAGTCCCTTTCAAAAGTCCATGGAAAGCAGGAGGGTTTTTGAGCTCAGGTGGGGGCTCTTTGCACCACAACAGGGTTTCCATCTAGGTGAGAGATGTCCAGACCCTATGGAGGGCTATAACCAGCTCTTTGGGTGTTGCAGAGGCAGAGGAACTCCCATAGCTCACTTTATTGGCTCATGGCTGGACATGGGTGTTACAGGGCTCAGAGGGAGCGCTGACCATTAACACTGACACAATCCAGGAAAGCAGCGAGTGTCCAGAAGATGGCAAGAGGAATGTAAATGGCAGTCAGAGGTTATAAACCACTTATGGAAGTGGAATGTTTTGACGCTCAACAGGAGAAATGGAATACATGTGCTGAGTCTGGGGGGGTCTCAGCCCTTGCATGCCCTGGAGGGCCCATCATGAGCACTGCACAGGGTGACCCAACATTACCCAGTAACTTTTCCAACTTGCCTATTCTGAGAGGAGATAAAAAATTAAGCAGTGCAGCCTGAGTTAGCCAGACCTCTGCAGATGGTTAGCAAGGGTATGGCTGCCAAATGCACAGGTGTTTGAGAGCAGAATTTCTTTCATCTGAGCTGGTCTCCTCCTACCTAGTGAAATTACAGGAAGGTTTGAAAGCATGGATAGAGAACGATAGTGTTGGGCTGCTGCTGAGAGCCAAGTTGTCTAGGGGGAACAGCCTCTGGCAAACAGGTAGGAAAACTGGGGAAGGAGAGAGAGGGTGAATGATGAGAAAGCATTTGGTGATGATTCTGGATGCTCTGAAGGCAGCTGCCTGGGTGGTGTTGACTCAACTGCACGGTCATTTTTAGGAGATGACAGTTTGATTTTGGGGGAAGGTAGAGTTGCAGTATCTGTTGCTGTCCTGTCCTGTGTTGCCAATATGGGCAAGCAATTACATTGCTCTGGGCAGCCCTGTGTGTGAATGACTGCGTGTGGCTTGCATATGGTGAAAAGCCCACAAAAATGCAATTCTGTGATCTCCACTCTGTTGTGTAAGCACTTCTTACTTCTACCATTTACTGTAAGATGAAGTGGTGAAATAAGGCTCAAAGGAGAAGTGATGTAAAACAGTGCCTAGCCTGACTTGGAAAGACCCACTGATCTGCTGCTCTTTGTCCATGGGGTTCAATCTATTTTGAACTTCACCATGTAAAATTACCCTGCTTATGCTTAGAAGGTTTTGCTTTGTTAAGCATCCCCTTGCTGTTTTGCCCCCTTGCAATGCCTGTCACTACTGTCCAAACTGCTCCTGTGCCAGAGAAGCTGCGGGGGCTCAGCCCCACCTTAATCCTTCCCAGGTAGGGACTGTGTACCACAGGACAAATGGAACACCTGAAGTTATTTTTACTTCACTTTTTGGAGTGCACTAAATTTCTAGCTGGCTATTCCTCTGTCAGTGAGAGGTGATTTTGGGGTTTTAAGGTTAAAATCCTGTGTGGGAATCTGGTGCTCCTGGGGTATGTAGTGCATCCATACTTGATGTTGAATCGAGCCCATGCAATGATTTTTTTCTTATCTCTAAAAAAGGGAGACATGTGGGGCCAGTGAAAACAGAGGTACATGTGAACACCTTCGGGATGGGACTGGGAGGGGTATGTGTATGAATCCTCTGCCAGAAGCCCCTTGGGCAGGGCAGCACTTGCAGGGAAGAGGTAGAAGAGAGGTACTCCTGTCTTTGATGCAGTCTGTTCGGCCCAGGTATAGGACCTGTGGTCTGACCCCAGTAATAGGGAACAGCAGGCCTGGGAGATGCAGATGCAATTAGGTGAGGAAAGGAGTGGGCTTCCTATGGAGGCCATCAGGATCCCTGGGCTGCTGCAACCACAGGCTCCTACAAACACAACATGTGCAGGAGCGCTCACTGGTGACCTTGGGGTTTCAGGTGGAAACCTGTGCCTGAGGTCCCTCACATAATAGAGGGGAGGTCATCCGTAAGCAGAAATAGATGCTCATCTGATGGCCCTCCTCAAGAACAGGTGACACATATGACAGAGGTTGAGAGCTCATGTCCCCAAAGACTTCAGCTTTTCTTGCCTGTAATAGAAACTGCAAGTGGTGCCAGAGTGCAAAATGCAGAGCTTGAGAGGTGAAAGTGCAGGGTAGGACTAAAGGTGTGCACCAAAGCTGATCCATCATCCCTAAGTGGTGAAGGACTCCATGTGCTTCTCTCAGCTGGTGTGCTTGGGTTTCTTGGACCTGGTCCCCATTTCATGTTCAGCAAAACTGAACAAATTTTGCAATACAACATGTTTAGGGGAGGAGGGGAAAAAAAAATCTGCCGGTCCTTCCTTTCTGAAATGTTTTGAGAGTCAAATTTTTATCAGAGGAAAAAAAACCCAACCCAAAACTCAAAACAGGAAACTCTTATCAGCGTGCCAGGAAGCTCTATTGCTTTGTGGAAGTGTTACCCTACGGTCATTGCTACTTTCAGTAGCTGTTTGTGAGTAATTTATGGCTTTAAGATGGGCGTCAATCTTCCATGCAAGCAGGGCAGAGGCCCTAAAGCTGGAAGGAGTAGTGGTAAGAGTGGAGGGTGGAGGGGAAATACCAAGGAACAGGATTTGTATTATCTCACTACATATATTTACAACGATAAGATTTTCATTGTCTTCTATGGTAAATTATGATCCTGTTTTTGTTCTGTATTTGGATCAGGAAACAAAAACCCTATGTCTTCAAAAAATGCACAGGCTTAGTATTCAGTGACTGTTATTCAGCAGAAGTAATCTAGGGATTTGGGATGATAGGTAACTTCTTGGCAAAGGAATCTCTATTTTATTGTCTTATGGAATTCTGTGTGCTTGTATTCCAAATATGTGCAGGTGCCTTTGTGTAAAATTATACGTGTGGGTGTATATATATATATATATATGTATATAAAAGCTATTCAAACCTGTCACAGGGGGTTGTCTGGTTGTTTTTCATGTCCTACTTTTGGTGTCCCCGTCTCCAACACAGGGCGCTGGTTCATGTCCAGATGTAATATCTTTGAAAAGTCTTCCTCCAAAGTGTCTTTGGATTTAAAAATAAAGAAAACACTGTTACGCAATGTAGTAAATGTATCTGAAAACTCTGTGTGTGTGCATTTTATGTATAGCAATCAGGAGCTTATACTGCACATCTGCCAGGTAGCTGTGTTGAACATTGCTGGCTCCTTGCCCAATGTTTCTTTATATTTTGCCTTTCTGTGCCCTTTTGTGTCCGTTACAGTCCTTGGTGGATTGCTGTCACCCCTGTAGTCACCCGACATTATGGTGATCCATCCAAAAGAGCTATTTTCTGTCCTAACAGCTGTACTGTGCAGGCACAATGTGAAGAAAGAAGCTCAGTGCTGCTGCCAGGTTATCATGTTTGTCATGTTGACTGCTGACTAAAGTGCTTGTTTATCTCTTAATTTGTGCTGGCAAACCTCTTTTGCTTACAAATAAGGATTAAACTTTCATCTGGAAAGCTGGACTTCTGGACCATAAAGAAAAAAGAAAACTTCTGAGTATATGACCCATGAGCAAGTTCTTAAACGCAGTTTGGCAGCAGGGCCATGCAGAGGAGTTGGGATGATGTCCCAGTTGAGTTCACTGTGCCCCACCAGTGACACAGAGTATGTTTCCATGTGCTCCTGGGTTCTGGTCTGGCATGTAGAAATACATTACAGTGTGACCAGGCTTTGGGAGTTTTGGGACTGATGCTTTTTTGGGGCACAGTGCATTTCTCGGCATGTCTTGAGGTCCTACTTGGCTGGAGGAGTCCCTGTGATATGAACATCAGAGAGGTTAATCATCTCCATCCTTCCATCTCATCACAGACAATGAGTGAACTCGAAATCTGGCTGTGCTTATTGCTTTCTGGGCTGACATCCCTTCCTGTAAGAAATCTATAAATAGGAAGATCAACTTTTTTTTTTTAACCCCTCAGTTTTAAAATGTGATTTTAAACCCAGAGCACTCTATGCCAAAAAGGTTCATCATGCCCTTGTCTCACGCTTCTGGGAAATGAAGTTGCTCTATCACTGCTTGAGGGCTTTGGCCAAGCATTGTTGATACAGTATAATAACTGCACTGACAAGTGCACTTTAATACACTTACCTTTCTAATAGGGCATTTGAAAACATTTGTCTGAAACACAGTAAACAGTGGCCTTTTTCACTCATTGGATTACATTCAGTGTTTGCACTAGCACTTCATTAGGAAGTAAATAGCTATTTGCTGGGGCTGTAAAAAATCACTCTTCCTCTCCTTGTACCTTATCTCCTCTTCCTGGACAGAAGTCAAGAGCCTCTTTCCCCCCGCCCCTTCCCTCTTGGATATACAATTGAATACAAATGATCCAAGGGGTATGATATGCCAGGTATTTTGCACACTCATCTCTGGGGAGCTGATAATAGCAGTCTGTCTTTCTGGAAACAGCCTCTTGGCTGCTCACTCTTGTTGGAGTCAGCAGTTTCTTGCGGGACCTGGAGGTGCTCACCTCCCTCCTCCCTCCGGCAAAGGACTTTGGGGCAGGTGATGAGGCTGCATCTGATGTTTGGAGGTGCCCCAAGAATAAATGCTGCAAGCTTCTTGACGTTTTGTGGCAGAATTGCAAACCTCCAACCAAGGTGGTAGGGTTCTTAAAAGACATTTTCTTGGCTAGAGGAGGGAAAATGGGCTGTAAACAGGTCTGACCAGCACAGGAGATGATGGGAAGATGGTCAGAGCATCCTCTTTTCCCAGGGGTCTCCCAGTGGCTAAGGTGAGCCTGCCAGCCCTGTATTGTCCCAACTTTGGCAACCTTTCAGTGTAAATCACAGCTCTGACATTCACGTCTGCAGTGAGAAGCTGGACAAGTAAATTCCTTTCTGGGAAAAGGGAAAGGGCTGTAGCTGGTGGCGCGTGCCTCTTGGGCTGTAATGATGGCCCGTGGCACTCAGCATGACTGCGCCAGCTTTTGTTCCTAACTATCCTCCTGAAAGGAAGTGGTGAAAGGCCACCAGTAAGCCTTTATTTCTGTGAAATGGAGTGAAATGTGTGAGGTGACCCATCGGAAGCAGACCATTAGAAATACTGGTGACCTTAAGTGATCTCTCCAGGGCTGGCATAGAAACAGACGGAAAGGACAACGTGTCCTCATTTGTCATGTTTGCAGTTTATCATCTGCTGCTCTTCAGGGCTTACTTCTCTCCTTCATGAAGGATGCACCCATGTTTCCTGCTGCGCGGACAGTAGCTGCTCCAAGATGGCTGGACAGGCCCTTCTCCACGGAGGTGCAACCTAGTTTCAACAAGCTCTACTTGCACCAGCCTGCCTTGGCTACGTGGACATGGCACCTTGGTCAACTTCCAGCAGCTTTCCCATGCTCCCTAGTCCCACCTCTCAACCACTGGGATCCACTTTGTGCCTTTGGCAACTTCTGTCAAGGGCTGTACTGAGAAGCCGCCTCTGCTGTGCTGCTGGGACCTTACATGGACTAGCTTTTTCCAGAGGGCTACAGGACAAGGGACATTGCTCTTGCCCATCTCAGAAGGTTTCTGAGGTGTCAGCATAAGCACTTTTCTTTCCCCCTCTCGCAGGCTGGATGAAGATCTAGACTTCCCCAAAGTCCCAGTGGGAGAGGAAGGACAAAGAGTGGCCTTGAAAAGAGGAATGTCTATGAAAAACCACAAACAAAATCCAAGATTGCTCCTTCCAGGTTCTCACGAGAGATGTGAAACTCTGACCTTGGGTCTATACTGAAATGCTGCCAAGCCTGAGATGATGTCATGCTTCTGGGGTTTGACTGAGCTGTGTAGAGGATGGAGGGGGAGGGAAGAGCTGCTCAAGCCCAAACCTTGCCTTTTCATAGGCAGCACGTGATCTCTTCTCTGTGCTGTTCTGCTGGAGCACTGTGCCTGCCTGAAGCTTGGCAGAGTTCTCCCTCCAACATCACCTCTCTGTATAGATATGGGGAACATAGCTTTCGAGGCTGGGAAAGTACAGCAGGCAAAGTGCTGGAGCAATTTGATCAGCAGAGCTTAAAGGAAAAGCATTGCTGCCAAACCTCACTGACTCCTTATCAGTCACCATTCCTGTGCAGTGTTTACAGGAGAAAAAAAAATGAAGCCACCAAAAAACCCAACACCCCAGAAGCTGCAAGGTGCACAGACAGCTTTGAGACTGCCAGTGACCTATGGACTATGGTTTGATTGCTGTGGGCCTGGATATTTGTGAGGCATTCAACCACTTGTGTTACACAGCACTACTACACTTGATGGCTACAGCTGGTGAGGCAACGCACACATGTAGCTCTGTGGAGAGCTAATTGCTGGTTATGCCATGTACTGCCTGTCTCAGGCTGAGGCAGGTTTGAATTAGGGCTTAAAAACTAGGTCCCAATGTATCATCAGTACTTGACCCATAGGAGTTTTTTGATTAAGGCTTCCTGTGAGGCCCCAGGTTGATGTTCACTGCTTGCATAACTTTCTGTAAAGATCTATGTCTGTCTCTGTGTGTGAAACACCTATGGGCAGTAAAACTTCTTTCTTACTTGTTATTCCAATCACTGGATTACCTGGTGCCCTTGAGCAGCCTATAAAGCTTCAGACTAGCATTAAATGGCAACCACTAGATTACCTCCTTTCATTGTTTCTCCTCCCAAGGCTGCTCAGTTTCAGAAGGAAGAGTCAGACCTTGCAGAGGTCAGAAGGAAGAAGGGCTTTAGGTGTGCTTTGGTACGTTGGTGACTGCTGGTGGGACCTGGAAAGCATGCCACCAGTTGTGTTTATAGTTTAGTTTGCAAGCTGTAATTTCTTGGCAGAGAGGACAGTCATCAGTTTGCTTTTATCCCTCTGGCATGATGAGTCATCAAAGATGATGATTTTAATTAGAGAACTAATCTCCTTTGGTGGTAAGTGGTGCAAGTTCCCTAGTTTGCCAAGGGTTTATTCCATGCTGCAACTGGATTGATGGGTGCTAGTTAGCTGTTATGGATGGTTAAGCTGTGCATGACATTTCTGTGCACACAGAGGAATTAAAACTCCCAACTGGTCATATTAACTAACTCTTTACTGAGGGACTGGGTCTTTACATCCTAATTGGGGAGCAATTCTGCCTCTCAAAAATTAACATGCCTGTTAGCTGCCAGCTTGTACTCCAGCTACACAGTTACAGTACCACTGGAGATGCCTGTGCTGTGGGACATGGAAGTTTTCAAGATGGTCAGATGCAGGTCATTCCTACTAGTCTGTTTTGTGAATTGCTTAAATGTGGTAGGCAGCAAACTCTTCTTTTTGGTACCTTTCCATTGCCTTTAGGAAAAAAGCTGCTGAAATAATTGAAAACTAATGGTTGAAGGAGGTCAGAGAAGTGGCCAGAGAGCTTTCCCTGGGAGTTGTGCTTCCTACTGGCCTCTGTACAGTCATTACCTTATATGGAGCTCCTGTGATCCTCATCTTGCTGATTTGCGTATGGGGTGGTAAACTGAGTGGTGGGTAAAAGCTATTTAGAGAGAGCTTTTACTTGGCATTTGCTTGCAGTGATCTTGCGTGGTGTAAGGAGAGGAATTCCACGCATACACCCTTGGTTTGCGCAATAGTACAGGCAAGGAGGACAATATAATCCAAGGCCTATAAATATCTCCCACGTTCACGTCTTCAGAAGACATTAATGGAGCCCTCACTGACGGTTGTTTACGTGACACGTAACTGGCTGGAGAAGAGCCCATTTCAAACCTAGCAACTTGTACAGTGTTTGACAGCAAAGGGATCAGTGGAATGGGCATGCTGAGGAGAACGTGTGCTGTACTCATCAGGGACTTCTTTCCCTTCAGGCAGGGAGGAATTGTTTCAAAGTCCTGCTTTAAATACTGCCATTGTTACTCTGTCTGCAGCGCCTGAAGGAGCTGGAAAGCTGCATGGTGACTGACTTGCCTGCACTAGCCTTGAACTTCATAGCACTATGAGTTTCCAAACTAAGCCTTGTCTTCCCCCACCATTGGACAGATTGGCAAGAGGAGGTAAAGGCTTATAAGCACGAGGAAGGAATGGGAAAGACCAAAAAAGCATAGATGCTATGTTATGAAAACTCCACAAAAATAACTTGGATGTTATAGTCAAGCTGCTCCTTTGGAATAATTCAGTCCTGTTCTCCATGAGTGTTCCCATGCATCTGCCAAGCTTGGAAGGACTTGAGGACTTCAGAGTCTAGGAAGAGCTAAATAGTCTACAATGTCCCTTGATTTTACCAAAGCCTAAATGCGGAGCCACAGCTTGTCCCTATAATAAGAGAAACATGAAATAAACAATAGCAGAGGTGGAAGCCATCAATGATGCAAGAGGTGTAGCATGTCCTGAGGTGAATTCTGGAGAAGCTTGTCCACGCTTCCAGCAGGACTTGTAGGAACACTGTCACTCTATGTATGGTTAAGCAGCCCATAACTCTCATTCCCCAGCCTAAGGTTGCCTCCACATGGACAAAGCATTAACGCATAATAAGGAGAGCAAATTAAAAGAACAGTTTCCAGACCTAAATCTGAATTTCATTGTTGTCTGAAGTTTGTGTTGGAATTTAAGATGATGGAAAAACTGATTCTAACCTTTTCTGTTTGATTAAAAATCCTTCTGAACTCCAGCACGCTGGCTAAATTCCAGCTCCCAGAATTAATTGCCTTTTGCTAAGCTACACACCTCCTGTGAAATTTTACTCAGGGAACTTAATGTAATTACTATCCTTCCCTTCAAATAAATGGTGGTATAGCACTGTTGATCCAATCTGCTTGTCATGGTCCCCAGTAGAATTTAATTTGCAAAAAAACTCATGTATTAGCCCATATAGCATGGAGGTACAGATTTTCATTCTGCAGATCCTTCCCATCAAGGGACAAGACCAAATACAGTTTCTACTTGGAGGGGAAGGAAAAAAAATAAAAAAGAACTTTTTGTTCCTCTGGCCTCATGGAAGCTCTTCTGTGTGAGTATGGGCAGGGAGGGACACGAGAGGACCAGAGAAGTGAGTGATAGTGCTATGTTCACATGATAAAATCCCCCACCCGCAGACATGAGAAAATGAATAGGTTCCTCTGTATAACTTCCTGGGGAAACCTTGTTCAGTAGTTGAGAACTGCTGTTGGAAAAGGAAGCACTGTTGGTCACAGATAAGTGCCTTTTGGGAGTGTGGCTCTGTGAATTGGCAGGAACATGCACTGTCTGGAGGGTTGTGTGCAGCACCCCAAGTCCTGGTCAGCTTGGAAAACCGTGTCCTTGCCACGGATGTGAGAAACAATACAAGTGGCTGGGATTGCCCATAGAGTCATAACTGATGGGAAAAGGGGAAAAAGAGGGTGTGTTCATGGGCACCTGCTTTCTGGGAAGGGGATGGAGAAATATAGGCATCTCCTTATGGCCATAGTGGAGAGACAGGATTACACCTATTTTTCTAAAAAGAACCTCAGGGCGCTTGAGGTTTGGTGTGGGTTTTTGTTTATTTGACTTTTCTGAAGAGTTTAGCAAAAGTAAAACGTGCTGGATAAATTTAGCTGACTAAAGAGGACTATTCACAAACTGCCCCTCTGGAAACACAGCCTCCCTCGCTGCTGTCCTGGTCCCTCTGTAACAGGGTTGCTTCGTCTCCTGCCTTGTTGCTAAACACCAGTGCAATCATATTAAGTAATTGTGTGTTTGTCAGTAAAACACTTGTGTTGTTTTTACCCATCCAACACGAGTGGGGAAGCTGCACTCTGACAGTGCCAAGTGGCTTCTGAGCGAGTGTTGAAAGAAAACCCCCACGCTGCAGTGCTTCGGTGGTGTGTTGTGCACTTGGCCTGTGCTGGCAGAGCTCTTTGTACTGCTGTCCTGCCGGCACTTGAGTGAATCCTGCTGAAACATCCTGGAGAGGCTGGCACGGGGACACAGAGCAGGACCCTCTGCATGACATGTGGAGCAGAGGCAGGAGCTGTGGCATGTGCTGGCATATGCCCACCATGGTGTGTGGGGGTAACTACTGTTACCAGCAACACAGAAAATCTGTTTCCTGTGTAGCAGCAAACCCTTTTTTGAGATTAGGCTAAAGTGCAATTCCAGCCAATGCACTGAAAACTAATCTACGACGTGTTTTAACAACAGGCTAGTGGTTTGGGTTGTGAACTCGTGCGCACCATCAGGCACAAAAGGCTTTGTGCCCTGAAAGCTGTTTGATTCCTGCTACAAGAATGTTTGGCCTACCTGAGCACCTTGCTGATGTATACTGGAAAAAAGACTAATAGACCTCATCACCTCTCATCCTCCTTGAGAACCAGTAACCCGCTTTTAAGAAGCTGTTAAATTTCAGCACGATGTGATTGGCACAAGCAGTGTGCTGTAGCCATCAGAAAGGCATGCCCACACAGAGAAAAGGCTGATTCAGAGTGCTCTGTTCAGCCTCAACCTAATGCCTCAGCTGGAGTCTGGTGGATGCAGATTCCACGGAAAGACCTGGACAGCCCTGGCAGATGTGTGCACTGTAGGTTACTGGGTAGCTGAACTGGAGTGACATACAGTTTGCTGACTTTTCCCTCAATTTTAACTTACTGCTTTTGCTCTCCACACTATGATTTCCTCTCACCCCTCTCATCCTGTACAGATGCTAAATGGAAAGTCTGCCAACCACTACAGTTGATGCCCTGAGTCCTTCCCCAGTACGATCCTAACTGCTCCCACTGTCTCAACCAGTGCCTCTCACTATTCCACTCTGGGGATAGCTATCGTTGTAATGAATGCATAAAGAAGGGGCAGTGAAGACATAAGTAAAATGAGTCAGTGAGATTTAAGACTTAAGTTTTTTGTGTCCTTTCCAGATCCTGATAAATCTGTAGTATTCTCACTGGTGACAGGCAGGAAGAAACTCTTTCAATACATTTCAATATATATACATTTCTACTGAAATTTGATTGTTACCTCTGCCCTACGTTGAACAAGGTGAACTGTGGATACAATTCCACTTGCTTTGGCAAGTATGGAGGTTGTGATGTGACTGCCAAAAGAGAAAGATGTTGCAGATGTCAGCCAGTGCACACCCATGTCCAGCTGGGCTGATCTGTACATGCACATTAGGGAATGTGCTATGGATAATTTCCTCATTCTGCTGCACATGGAAATAAGCATTTTTCTTTTCAGCTGCATTTCATTTTGCTATGTAAAGAAATAAGACAGATCTGGCCTTTCTTTTTTAATAATGTTTTAGGACCAGGGTACAAAAAAGGTTAATGCATTAATTTTTAAGACAAGTGATAAATGTACTGCAATAAGCACATCCTACGTACACAGAATATATTTCTCTATATAATATGAACACAAGAGATATAAAATAAGTTATACTTATCTTGGTTTTTCATCACAGTAGGAGCTCAGCTTATATAAAGTGACAACAGGAATTGTAACAACACACTGCTCCAAAGCAACAACAAAAACCAGAAGAGTGTGCGCGCATGTGTGTTAAGGAAACAAAATAAGACATTGAGGGATTTCTGCTAAAATTGGGCCTTGAAAAACAAAAGTCTCATAGAGCATGAAAGAAGTGGGGAAGTTCTCTTGGCTCAGGGTAGAGGCTCTGGAGAGGATTAAGTGTTACTGTGTCGTGAGAAGAGTGCGTGAAAGCTGACATCTGGGTGGGATTTGTGGAGGCACAAGCAGCAGAGCAAGCTCTGCCCACTGCCCCTCTGTGTTCTCTGCTCTTGTGATGGACCACCTACCTGACAGTGCGGGGTTTGTATCTTTACAGTAAGAATGGGGCCTAGTAGCTTTCACTGTGCACGATGAGAGTAAACACATCACTTTACAGGGATAATAGACACCACTGTTGTTCAAAGAGAAAACACTATCCACTGACTGTGAAAGGTTCAGTGAGCCTGGGAGCAGTGTTCCTCCCTTCCAACCCACCTGATGTCCGTCTCTAGTGCCCCCTTCCTCTGTTTCCCTTAGAGGCTGGTTCTCTTGGCCATGCCTGCAGAACAAATCTCCCATGGGGATGGAATGGGAGGTAGTGATGGTTGGGAACTCTGAATCCCACAGCAAACAATAAGGAACTCCAGCTACCCAGTTCAGAGCTCTTTCAGATTTTATTTATAAATTTTTCTTTAAGGACAGGGGAATGTTTGTAAAATTTGCATCCAACAGTGAATCAAGGTTTTTAAAATTCTTAACTCTGGGGTTTAGTATCTAGTATTTTAGTGTGGGCTTACATTACTTAGGAAGTGCTCTTTAGTTTGGCCAATAGCTTGAAGACCGTGCGGTTTCCCTTCACTATCAAGATTTCAGTCTCCTGAAGTTTGCATGACCCAGTAAAAGGCAGAAGGTGCAGCCAAAGCTCAGGAGTGATACTGGCAGTTAGCAGCCTTTTATTAGTGCCTATTCCACTCTCCAAAAAATGCAGCCCATTTCAGGTTTTCTTCTACTCCTGCTTACCAGTCTCCTAGTCACAACATCCTTTCTTTACCTTCATATTTACAGACTACACATTAGAAAGCAGGGACAGGACACTGGAAGAGTTAATTGCATATTAACATGAAGGATTGGACTCCTTTGTTCTGCTTTAGATTTTGTTCTTCATACAGCAAAGTAGATATAAATCCAAATGTGATCTCACATCTAAAGGTATAATTTAAGTAAACATGTTTTTCTAGATCTTTTTTCCCCTTCCCTTTCCCTCTCCCCTATAACTTTGCTTTCACTCTGTTATTTTCCTTTTGGATGGAGGGAGGAGATGGGAAGGGAGCTCATTTGGCAGCTCATGACCCTCCAGCTTGACTTTAATGAGATGATTCGCCAAGGCAAATTCCTCATCATCCAGCATGCCATCTTTGTCGATGTCAGCCAGTTTCCATATCTTGCCCAGCACCGTGTTGGGCAACTTAGACCTTACCATCTCCTTCTTTGCATTGGCACCAGTTATTTTACCATCGACAGGTGAGAGTGTGTAGAAGATCTCATCATACATGGGCTTGTCCCTGGCCACCACCCACTCAGCGTCGTCGATCCCTTCACCAGCGCCTTCACCGTAGCCATGGCCAAAGGGACCATGCAAGGTGCCCTCAAAGGCTCCTCCTTTCACCATCTGGGTTGGGCGCTGTGACTCTTCCTGGCGTACGAGCACCATGAGCTGGGCGATGTCATTGGCCAGCATGTCTTCCACGGTCTCCAGCAGCTTGCTCTTCAGAGGCTGGAACTTGCTAAAATCCTGGGCTTGCAACTGATCCTTGAAACAGGACAACATAGCAAGAGATGAGCAACATGGCTGTGCACTGCGGAGTAATGGTGTAGAGTGGGATGCCTGCCTGCTGCTTGGCTTAAAAAAGTGCTACTGCAGGAGTGGGGAGCTTGGCATTCCCTCCACGACAACCTTGCTCCTCAGCACATGATGGGGTCCCCCTGGCTGGCCTTGCTCTTACTTGCATCCTTTTTGAAGTCTTACAGAAAATGACCTTTTCTCTGCTTGCAAAGTTGCAGCTGACATGATACAGAGGGGGAAGCAGTTTGCTCAAAAGCCTAAATGGTGGACATATGCAAATAAGACTCTTTTCCAAGCCACACAGAAACAACCTCCTTGAAGACTAAATTGCTCAAGGCAAACTAGTTGTGCAGTTCTTGCTACATCCTCCAGCCATTGTTCTGCATTCCTTCCCCCTTCTGCACTCTGGGGAAAGGAGATGCCACTCTGGCAAGTGACTATTTTACTCATCATCATGCAGTCCATCTTTCAGATGCCATAAAGACAGCAGCATATCTGTAAGAGGTGAGCACATCTTTACATGGCTCAGATTCTGTAATCTTCACAGCAAATAAAAGTGCTTTGAGTAGGGCCTGCAAAGAACCCTCTTCTAACTGCAAAATGACCTACATTTTACCCCTCACCCTCTACACATTTAATCCACATTATTCCCTTCTACTGGATTGGTACAGTATTTAAACACACATTTTAACAAGCTGTGAATGAGATCTCCTGTTGGATACACTCCATGAATCTCATTCCCAACAATTTATGGAAAATATACTTTTAAAAAGGGAAAAAAAAAGGCAAATGCTGTGTTTTCCATGGGTAACTAGTAGTAACCTTGACAGCTAGCAACTCAGAACAGGTTTCTGCTTGGACTAAAGCCACGGAGCAATGCAGCACTGTCCAGCATTGTTTAAATATACAATACAAGGCTCTGCTCCAAGGTCCTTAGAAGTTTCTGACTGGCATGAACACTGGGTCAGGTCTCAGGTCTGCAGAACAGAAAACCTGCTTTTCTGCTTAAAATAGAAAAGGGGCTTTAAGTTTTCACACCATCATTTCTCTCTTTCTAGAAACAAAGCATAAAGTAGAAGGCAAGAACAATTATAGCACTTGGGGAATGGGACATATAGAGGCTTTTCAGGACACAGCTTTCATTTTAATATAAATTAACAGTATTCTTAGGCCTGAAAATTCTTCAAATTGAACTTGGAATTAAAGAAAAATAGAAGAAATCATTTGCTGTAAAGTGCTATTCGGGCAAAGATTTGAGAAATGAAGGCAGCTGTAGCTTCACATGAGCTCTATGTGTAAAAAGTGCTCATGCCCAAATATAGCCTGCACATATTTCAAAGCCCATTTCAAAATTACAGCAGGCCTTTCCTACAGGTGGCAACTACTAATGTCTGCCTGGCTCTGTTGTATTCCCTGCAGGTACTCTAATGGTTTTTCCTTGGATTTTGGCCAAGATGCCACTGCTTACCTGCATCTTTTTCAGATTAGGGAAGTCTCCTGGTGAGATCTGATGCTCCCGTTCAATCCGGGCATAAATATCTCCCAAGTTGTTAACAAGCTCTTTCTTTTTATTGTCTTTCCCAAACACTGAGGGCATTTCCTTCTTCAGGGAACTGATGATGTAGGCATGGACCTGAAGGGAGTTAAATGATATGGAATGAAGACAAGCGTTATATAGCACATCAAAAAATTTTTCTCTGCAGAGAATATCTGCGCCAGGACTCAACTACATCTTGTCCCACCTTGAAGAGCAAGCTCAGCTCCTCAGCTTGCCTGTACCTATGGATTGTTGCTCCAGGGCTAAGTGCTGCTCAGCTGCGCACTCTGGCTGTGCTGAGACGAGGTGAAAACACTGTGAGTCCTGGGCATACAGACAGTAACATTCACATGCCCTTCCTGCAAGATGTGCTGGTGCTTTTTTTCTCTTCTTCCACTGGGCATGGCCTTCCAGGGAATAGTTCCTTTCCCATCCAAACCAAACATACAGATTTTGGAGGTCTCTAGACTTTGTTTAATGTATGAATACCACCAGTCCTTAATTTCTGCAACATTCTTGCTTTTCTTTTTTTTTTTGGAATGGTGAACCAAACATTTTCTCTTAGAAATTCATAACCTTGCACAGAAAACTTTTTAGGGATCTTTTGACATACTTCTCAATTGATATGGGGTTCTTCCATGTATTTTTAGGGGCTTCATTCTGCTCATTTCAAATTTTCAGAGCTAGTGCAGGCTTATTTGTCATTTGTGTGAGCTTCCACCTCCTGCATCCATCTAAGCCAGATACCTCTCTCAGCTAAGCAAGTTTAAAGCAAAAGATCTAGAGCTTTTAATTCCCTTGGTGTGTGATTCGGACACACTGAATTGGTCCTAATTCTCAAGTCGTTACTGCAGAGCAACTCTTTCCAGATCCCTTCCAGTGCCACCTGCTTTGTTCTGTGGTTGCCTTCCATACTCTGGCCTGCCATGATTGATGCACCAAGCAATGGAGGTGCTTTCTTCCTTGAAGTACATAAGGCTAATATGCTGGACCAAGTTAAACGGGATGGAAAAAGAGTAGGATCCACCAGCTCTGCAAGCTGAACTGGCCAAAACCACTTCCTCCATAGCCTGCATGCTGCAGACAAACCAAACTGAATGCTTGGGGGTTCTATGCCAACACTTACCTTGGCCAGCCGTGCTCGCTTGATGAGATCATTCAGCTTCCTCAGGGCTGCATTGCGGGGCAGGCTCTGGATATCCCTGAACAGGTCCTGCTCCTCTGCCTCAAACAACTTGCGGTTGTCAGGGATGAGCAATGGATGAGACCAGAAGGAGCCAATGTAGACTCTGATGACCTCAGGAGTGTTGACGATCTTTCCCAGGGACCACATGAGGGCACCGTATACTCGCATCAGCTGCTGAGTCTCTATCTGGTCAGCCTTGTTGAGAACAACTCTCATCTTGTCCTCATGGTTCTTCAAGGCCTTAATGACCTCAGAGAATTCATCAGAGATGTCCAGCTTGTGCGCATCGAAGAGGAGAATGATGCGGTCGACCCGCTCTGCAAACCACTCCAGTACAGCAGCAAAGTCATAACCTGCAAGGGGTGGAGAAGAGCAGAGATGCAACAGGCATGGGAGTAGAGAAGCCTACTTGCTGTACCCGAACTAGAGCTGTGCCTAACAGAGGGTAAGCCTGCAGAGGAAGCTTTCCCAGTAGACCAGGTAGCTTAATAACAGAAACACGAAACATCATTTCTTGTCCCAAAGAAGGTGGAGATGACACCCTGTCCTTCACACTGAAATGCCCATGAGATACACAGCTAAGAGTAGCTCTCATCTTGCATTGAGAACGCTCCAGATGCATCATTCAAATGCATATCATGAGGCAACTGCTCCATTCAAACAGCTACTGCAGAAGTCTTGCATGTGGCAATGAGATGTCTAGTTTGTGTGTGACTGGTCATCAGCATGGCCTACAAGGGCTGTAGAAAGCTGGGTAATTGCAATACTTGCACCCAGACTGGTTTGAGATGCATATCTTTACTGCTTAATAACTCTCAGGTCTCATCTAGTTGCGTGAGATTTCGTCCCATCCAACTCAAAACCCAGAATGTAAATAACTTGCATTAGCAGAATAATCAACCTGTCATACCCGCTGCATACGCACAAAGCCACATGATTTGTGTTCACTCAGCAAACTGCTTGATGCTTAGCAGACAACACTGCTGTGAACACCAGAGGTGGACTCAAGATAGGAACGGTGGGTTCAAATTTCACATGCCTCAGGACTAAGGGTAATGCATGTCCAGTGTCCATTCTCTAGGCAGTACAGGGCATGCTAAAGAATGTGTGTGGAGATGTCCTTAAAACAGTAATAATGACAGCCACAAAATGACCTTTCCTAGCTCTGTGGTGGTTTTTTTGCCTTCTTAAAAGCTTCAGTGAGAGACTGGCTCATTCTCTCCCTCTTCTCTGTCAGGCTCTCCTATACTGTGAAACGTTTGGGGTTATCTGTGTTGCCAGTGCTGGAGTCTGTTAAGGAAAATCATGACAGAGCAAATGCTCTTTGCAACTGAATACTTCAAAATACTATTTTAATCTTGGCTTTCATGAATAAATGTATGATAATTAATTCAGTCTTTTTTCTTCACCCTCCTCTCTCTTTTAATTCTTTTTTCTTTCTGTCCCCTCCAAAACCTAGAGGGCAACCAGTGCATCCCAGTCATTAGATTGGAACTACAGGAGGGAGGACAGCTGAGCTCTGACCTTGCATTTTGCCACTGGCCTTTTCTCCCTTCTGACTAAGCAAACTGGAGTGAAATCCTGGCTCCCAAGTCAGGAGTAAAGCCTGTGTGAACTTTCTCTTCAGCTAGTATTAACTTTTTGCCACTGCAAACAAATGCAAAATATTATTACTGGGCAGTGTTCTGCTTTGGTCAATTACAGTTTGCTCTTTACAATAAAAGGGGATAGTGGGGTGTGGGTGCATGCTCTTGGGATGTGGACAGTTTGCCCTGCTCTCTTCCAGGGAATCTACAGAAATCATAGATGGAAGAGACAGATGCTTGTCTCACCAGTGTCCTTCTGCTCATTTAGGACATCATTTAGTGTCTTCTCTAGCAGCAGTAAGAATGCTGGCCCCTGGCTCTTTGCTCAGCTATGTTTGATGCTGACAGCTTCAGAGACCTCAGAATTAGTATCACCTTTGATGAAAACCTGCTGAGCATTCAATATATTATACTGATAGCACTGTGTCTTGCCAGTCCATGTGTCTGACCTCAAATAACAGTCACAAGTCATCTCTTAAAACTGAAATAAACTTAGTCCTGGTTGCTTCAGATATTAACAGCCTTTTTTAACATTAGGTGTTAACCTCAGCTTTTTAACCCTAGGTGTTCTTGCTGAAGGGAGCTCACCTCCACTGCTCTAATTGCATATCTGCTGCAAAGCTAAGCAGGGTGACACCTTCCCAAACTGTGCTAGGAGGGACCAGCAGCAGGATAAAGTTGATGCCAATACTTCATTTCACTTGGACTGGGTTCAGGCTGTAAACTGTCCTTCTGCAAGCAGATCAATGAATTTGCAAACAGGCACCTCCCACGCCCCCTCAAACTTTGCTAACACAGCGTACACACACACACACTTAATGTTCAGTTCTGCTGAGGCTTTACTGAAAGTCATCTGACATGGCAAGACAGTTTATTCTTCATAAGCAGAGTTACACAGCTTGCTTTTTCATCATGGAAGCAATGAGTCAGGGTGACTTTGGAGATGTTTGTGCATTTTATCTTGTCAAACCTCACCGACTGGGACATTTTCTTGTCAAAACTAGCCCGTTTGAATTGTATTCCAGCTACTCTTTCCAGCCTCTTTCTTCGGAGAATCAAGAGGGAAAACAGAGTCATGATCACTAGGATACCTTGCAATGATAGTGATGTCCTGTCAGAGATCACGTGGATGTTTTCCCTCTGACAGTAAAGAAGCAGTCACTCTTAGGCTTTCTTAGGGACTGGGATGAGGTGGGGAAAGTGCCTGCACATGACACTCAGCCCACCTTTAAGTGATTCAGTAAACACAGGAACTGATTATTTAAAAGAAGTGGGGGTAGGAAAAGAGTGGTATTGTAGTTTTGGTATTAACTGAGGACTTGGGAGATTGACCTTAGCCCTCCGATCTGCCTGGGTCGCAGGGTTTGTCCAAAAGTATATTTAGGTGTTTAGCTCTGATGATTTTTATCCTGTATCAATCCTGGATCCACAACAGCACTTAGAAAGTACCTATTCTGTGAGGCTCTCTTTCCTATTAACAAAAAAAAAAGTCTCTCTACCCAGCAAGAAAAGGAAATTAGTATCTGCTCAGACTTTTTGCATACTCCCAGCTGCAACAGTAACATACAGTGAGTCTTGAATGTCCCAGTGGACTTCATTAAAGGTCTAGATTGATTAGAAGACTTTCTGAGCTTCTTTGCTTGTTGAGAGATATTCTCCTGACAGCTGTCCTGCATGTCTCCATTAAAGAGAGAACAAAGCCCTGGAGAGCAACACTTGGTGACGTTTCACAGCAGTCAACAGCACAGAGTCATCTGCATCCTATGCTGGGACAAAAGCCCAGCCCACACACTCCCGTTGTGTGTCCCACTTGCTTTGGCCCTTAGGGACCACAAGACCTCTCCTGCTGGTGCCCAGCAGAGCAAGAAATACATCTTTGTGTGCACTTCTAATAGTCACACCTTACCGCATTCTCCTCTATGGAGGTACTTGGCAGGAAAACCAAGGTGTAAGCGTATGTATTCTGCTCTTAAAAAGACAGGAAAATCATCACGAGTGCTGTATTGTTCATGTAGCATGATGTGGGGAAAGGGCAGGTGGGATAGACCTTTGTTTACAACTATCTACTTGGAGTCACTGACTGGTGGTGTTTTCTCACACAGACAAGAGCCTAGAGAACTGCTATATACATGATACAACAGTAGGGTTGACTCTGTTTGCTTTCAGTGTATAAAAAGAGTAGATTGTTACTAAAGCATTTGGGTAATAGGATGACAATGTAAAACTCTAACGGCAAGCTATTAATAAAGGTGTTTTAAAGATAACATTTCAGTATTAATAACTTCAGAGCTTTCATTTTTGGAGAACTCTTCAATGGTATAGTAATCTCGGGACATTCTGCCTGGCTCCAGCCAGTGCTGGAGGGGCTCAACACCTGAATACACAGGAGGGTCATTCTGTAACTAAATCTAAGCATTATACCATCACTTTAATTTCTTCCCCCTTTCTGATTTTATAGATGCACAGGGCCCTACTTTCTTCTGGCAGTTTACTAGTGTGTGAGCTGATCTCCATCTGCAGTCAAATTAGGAGTTTTTATAGGGTCCCTTGCTCATTCCACTGCAAATGCGTTATGTCTCTTTACGCCTCTCTGAGTGTTGTAGAGTGTTGCTAAGGCCTCTCACAAAAGCACCCAGTTACTATCTCTGACTTGGCAGTGTTTCAGTGATGGGTGAAGCTATCCACACACAGAGTACAGTTTTATTGTGAAGTTACAGGGCATTTGGGAAGCCATCTGCTTGCCAAAGTTGCATAAATGCAAACCCATTATTACAGGGATGTTCAGACAGAACTGTAAAGGGGAGAATTCTCTCTTCAGTTAACTCCTGCCTGTTCGTTGTACTTGCATTCCTGTTGAAAAATATGATGCATATTTAAACATTCTCTCACATGACTGATGCAGCTTCTTTCACAAGCTCCAGACAAGGCGAACATGAATAGAAAATAAATCCCAACCATACAGTACTAGGAGGACAAAATGAACATGATTACGGTTTTATGCCATCAGATGGGTTTTTTCCCATGGGAAAGGTTTCCTTCTGACAGCATGAAAAGTGCTCCACAGATTTAACACAAATCTGACAAGTCAGCAGGACTGTCAGTGGGATCAGCCTACACCATGCAGACACCATGCCACCTAGACTCCATAAGGCAGGCTGGCTTCCTGAATACTTGTTTGTGCACCACTAGAATAGGTGGCAGCAGGCTTTCACCAAGATCTGGCAGGATTATGCAATTACACTTCTGTCAAGTCAGACCAGGCATGATACAGTCTTTATGCTGACTGTGGGAAGACGAATGATACCTGACCCAGCACAAAATCTGCCTGTCTGTAACATTTTAAAGCCAACTTAAACCAGCAAGGAATGGCCATGCATTGGTTCAGCATTTCTCACCATGTAGCTACACTGCTTGTTAGTTTGGGTTTGTTTTGTTTGTTTGTGCTGGTTTTTTGTCTGGTAGCACACATACTACTGCTTTTCCTGTTTTGTGGAACCGTGGCAACTGGCCCTGTGGTAGTGGAGTTCAGGTGGGATCAAATGGGACTAGTAAGATTGAGAAATGCAGAGAAATGCAAAGCTGCTACTTTGCACCAGATATCTCACAGCTTGCTGTCACTACTGCTGTAAATTGTGCTGCTGCTTTTAGCAATTCAACTCTTTCCTGCTGAATTTTAGTCACAGGGAGCTTCCTTCTCATCTTTCTAAAGCTGGTATTATAAAGAGATTGAAGATTTACCATATTGTGCCACTCTGTAGGGCAGAGTTTTATAGCTCTGTCCCTATCTGTTGACTAATAGACTGGCTCTGTGCATCTGAGGATAACATCAGAAGATGGGATAGCTGACACAGTAAACACTGTCTATCTAGAGAGGGACCAGCTCTTTGGAAATGAAACGAATGCTGATTCCAGGGAACTAATTACTTGATTTGAATTTTTATAATTGAATAAGAGGGTTTTGAGGCTTAGTCTAACTTGGTCACAGTGATGTCCTGCCTGAAAGCCCTTCAAACTCTAGGGAAGAAGACTTATGTCATGGCAAAACAAGCAGGCATTCCACAGTTGAGGGGGAGAATGTGCCAGGAGGGGCAGGTGTTACCCGAATGTGACAGATGGCTATAAGCAAAAAAGAAGAAAGGTCACAAGATGGTTAGAAGTAGAAAAGGGGGGAGGGGGAAGTGTCACATCCCTTTGAGGACACATGAAATGGTGTGGGAAGCTGGGTGGGTGGCTGTTGTGAGACCCAGAGAGTGATGGTGTCACAGAGAAGGGTGCTGGGACTAGGTGGAAGAACAGGAATTTGAGCAAATTTCTCACAAGGTGAGGAGCTGGTAGTGCCAGCAAGGAGAGGACAGAAGGGAAGATGAAAAGCTAAGGATGGCTACTGGATACACCTCACTGCAGCTCATCCTAAAACATCTTTGTAAAAAGCTGCCATTCTCCTCCCTGGAAGTGGCTGCCTTCCAAGGGAATATAGAGATTCCTGTAATGTATATCTGTGGGTGTGTTGGGAAGTAGACAGAAGTCCTTTGGGATGAAAAGATTTCTTTGAACATTAAATGTCGCATTTTCCAGAGCAGGCCTCATCTTGCTGATCACTTCTGACTTTGCCTATACCATAATCTGTCCTGGAGCCTGCTGATTCAGAGCACTGGGAGTTACATCATCCAGCCACTGCTCTGCATTTCTTCCTCCTCTGTACCAAGAACTACTGGAAACATTAAATACATTTTGGAGACTTAAAGATTTCCAAAGCAAAGGCAAAAGGACTCAAAGCACAGCAGATCTGTCTGTGTTCTCAGCTAGAAACAATGCTAACATTTACATTAACCAGAAACTGGAGTGGCAGACTGTGTGGCTTTTTGCTTTCATGTTGTTTACTGCAAGAGCTTCAGGGTTGGGAAGAGACTGTGAGCCTGACAGGACTCTTGCTTTATGACAGCGGAAACAGAACGAAACCTCACCAGGCAGGTTCAAATCAGGTGGAGTAAAACTGATGAAAGTAATGTCTGCAGCAAAGTTTCCTTGTAACAGCCTGTTCAGCATCCATGTCAGAACTTGTCCCCTCTACAAATTTATGGCTCTGCCACTTGTGACGAATTGAGCATTTCCTGGTACCTGAGCCAATCAGAACACAATTCCTAGCCAGATTTTGAGACCTCAGAAGGCATCTGAATATAGGCCACATATTCCATAGAGGTCAGTGCATAGCAGCATTGATGTATAGCTGGGATTCCAAGGAAGTTTTTTTACTATAGCTTCCAAACACAAACTGAATTCTACCAGTACACGTAGCTTAAATTTTGGGAGAAATCATGTCTGAAAACAAGGCCTGAAATGGCCACCAGTAACTGATATCTATCAGTGACCAGGAAACACATTCCTTCTCCATTATTACTCACGATGCTGAAAGAATGCGTGATGAGCACAAATAATGCAAACTGATGAGATGCTTATGGGCATGAGTATCTTTCCCTGATGAAACAGATACTCAGGATATTTCTGGAGTGCATAGTGGACAACATATGGACAAGTTTAACAGTTGTTCTAAAATTAGACTTATTTAGTAACACAAATTAAGTACTAGCTGTATGTTAGTAAGAATAAAATTTTTAAAAAGCACAGCCCTTTCTATCTCTGCAGCCATTTAGTATGTTCTTTTGTGTTAACTTTTTTTTTCTTCCAGTTCTGGAACTGCAAAATATATAAATACTTCCAATGGAGATGGACTCTATCCCCTTCTCCTCAAACAAAGTAATGTTTTTCCTAAAACTCAAATATAATCTTGACTTTTTGTTTGCATTCTGCTTTCAGATCAGAAAAATCACACTCATGGCTTCACATATTTCTACAGATAAAAATGATGAGAACTGTGTAGATTTTCTGCTCATTTTTGTGTTGTTCTTAAGAGGAAGTGCAGAACTGTGTAAGAGCTGAGCCTTTCAGTGGAACAGTATGTGTTAGTGAGACTGTGATAAAATCAAGCAAGTTGGCAGAGCAGCAACTTCACTGCAGCAATGGAGGTGAATTGGGAAGTTAAAACTAACCAGTGCACTTTCACCCTCCCAGGCAGACTGAAATACAAAATATAAGTAAATATCACCAGTGGGGAGTAGTATAGCACATATTTGAAATGCCTCCCTTTTAGGGTGTATGCCTTCAGTTGTGTACCATGCTGTTGCTAGCACATGTGACAAAACTATTTGGAAAAAAATATTTTCTTGTTGCCATTGTACCCTAAACAACATTGCATGAAGTGGGAGAACATCAATTCCCTTGGTGTTTGCCTTTCCTTCCAAGCATGGCTATTTGAGACACAGCCAGTCTGAGAGCTCTGCCCTGCCCAAGACTTGCTATTAGCATTTTTCTTCTTGCTGTCAGGCGGGTGAGTCACCAAGAGTCCCTGGTGCAGAAGCTGCTGGTCATTTGGGAATTCTTCCTCCCCAGAATACACAGCCAGGCTAGTGTCTATGGTTTTTTTCCCTTGGCTATGGGATGCCTAGGCTGCACTTGCAGCCAGCAGAATGAGTGAGTAGAAGGCTGAAAAAGCACTGGAATAGTGCATACTTGGAAAGAAAGCAGATGGGGAATGACACTGCCAGTCCTTACCTCCTGCCTAGGACCTTGTGTTCACTGCTAATGCAGGCAAGGGAGGAGGCAACACAGAGAGGGTGAAGATGAAGCAAGTATTCATGATATATTCAGGAAGTACTACCCCAAAATCAGGGATCAAATACAACCAGGCCAGGCCGTCACGAACTTGGCAGACTTGGATACACTCATCTCAGGGCATCTGTAGGTCGAGACGGATGGCCAGCAGACCGTGTAAGGCTCAGCCCCCCAGGGACAGCACTGCCACTGAAGCACACAAGTTCCTGTTGCCAGGTGGCTCAATTAGCATGGCAGACTGCACAAGGTGATGAATTATGAGGAAGTCCTAACTCCTGCCCTGCCTCTGCTTACTGCATGATCTGTGGTCCTCCCCTTTGCCCTCATTCATTTCAGTATATTCATCCACTTCTCATCTTCCTTCCCAGCAGGACAGCCTGGGCTCATTATGTGACACCAGAACAGACTTTTGCAAATGGATAGCATCCATATTATTATCAAAATGTCAAAGCAGAGAGGACTGTGCTGCTTTGGTACAAATACCACCCCTACAGGCATCTCTGCAGCCTGCTGTTGCCTCATGCTCCCTGGCAACAATAAAAAAAGGAGAAGGACACAGAGCAAGAGATAAGGCAATGCAACGATTAACTCTTTACATGCAGACATAGGTCCATGACCCATTGTGTAAAGAAGACCAGAGAGAAATGGCTGTCTTCCAGGCAAAAACAATACAGGAGCAGTGAAGGGCAGGAGGCCCTGGGTCATGACATTCTGGAAACACTTCCCAAAAGGACTGTAAATGAAACCTGTATATCCCAAGGAGTCTAGTTACCACACCTGTGACACCATGGGTGCCCACCACAAAGCAGTGCATGAGTCACAGGAGCTCAGCAGAACAAATCAGTTGCAGGCAGCATCTTGGCTACACTTTTCACCAGAGCCTGAGAGCAGCAGCTGTGTCAGTGCTGGTGATCTCACTGCTGTGACAGACTGCACCACCCTCAACTGCTTGATAGGTCTAAACCTGCAGGTCTGCTACTGGGAAACTTCATGGGCTGCCCTGTGGGGAAAAGGGGGCTCTTATGGTCATGCAGTCCTGGAAAAGAGCCAGTGCAGAGCTGTTTCTCGGGATTATACAGCACTCCTTGGAGGAAAGCTTGCTACCCACTTGCAAAGCCCTGCTGCTGGCTGCCTGAGGCTGACAGCTGCCAGCACTAACACCAGGTGCTGGTGCACACACTGTCCCTCCAACTGGGAAGGGACTGTTGCTTTAACAGCAATGAGGCAGTGACTTTAATTCAGTTCAGACAAATGCAAAGCTTCAGAACATGGACTTGGCCCCTGAATCAACCCTTTAAACCCATTTTCCTTGCTTCTGCTTCTTGAAACACGGATGCAATAACAGGAGCAGCTACTGCTTTGAAATTCAGGAATATAAGGTGGCCTTCATGGATTGCTAAGCTTTGATAGCATGGTATTCTGTTAAGATGGCACTGTATAGATTAGCTAATGCTCCTGACATCTAATGGGAAAGGAGACAGACTTGTCATGTTCCCACTGAGAGGAATTTCCTATTTTTAGAAATGCTGCTGGTTCTCATGGGATGGGCAGGCTGGGAAAGCCTGCTGTATCTTTTGAATTTTTACTTTCCCCCTCCAATGTATGACAGAAAGCTGCTTCACAATCTACTTCCTTCCCTGACCTTGCACTACAGGTATCCCAGTCTGATGGGGGTATGAAGAGCTCCCCTGCTCTCAAGAGTTCGGAAATGTCAAAGACTCTTGGGAAATCTCTGTAAGACTCCCTCAGGTCTAGCTTCATTCCCAAGTGAAATCTAAGCAGGCTGGGAAGGTAAAGAAGAGCAGGTGCATTTTGGTGTGTCATCAGTTTTTAGCACCATCTTGTTTTCTGCGTAGAAACCATGTTATTGCCCTATTTGCACTCAAAAGCACCTTGCTAATGAGGTCAGTTGGCTTGTAAGCTTGGTGGCAAAGGTATCAGCCTCACCACTTTTTCCTACTCCTCTTCCATGGGAGCTGGGAGGTGAGTACTCCCTTTCAAACACCAGCTTCCTTGAGATAAGCTCAAGCCAATGCCTGGCAGCAGCCCTTCCTAAATACAAGCACCTCAACACTCTTTTGACTCTTTCTACTCTCTGTACACAGAAATTGCTGAAGTTGTCCCAGCTTCAACAGAGCTATGTTGATCTAAACCACACGAGGATCTGTGTAGCTATTGAAAGGTCATCTGACCTGGCCCACATGACCAGTTTCAGTCTGTCCTGGATGCAAATGGTGACAAAGCGAGACCCCCACCTACACTGTACTTTTAACTGTTGTTAGGTCAGTTGACAGGTTGTGACAGCCCCTTTGTCTGGCTAGAGATACAGCAGAGAAAATTCCTAGGATGGCAGAAATGATCAGGAGATGGCTGTGCTCCATCTAGAGTCCTTGCCTCTGGCAAAAGGGTCGAACAACCACACACTGTAGTCACTGGGCCGATGTGCAATGTGCCAATTTTTTTCCCTTAGTGCCCTTAATTGCACTAAGGGCAGAAAAGTCATCCAAGAAGAACCTGTTCCACATGGAAAGACAGGCCTGCAGCTCTACAAATAGGTATAGGGTGCAAAAGCTTACAGAATCGGGACTCCCCTTTAGCCTCCTCAGCTGTTTCTGTATGTTTGGACAGGCATTATTGGCTTGTGTCAAAGTGCACCAGTGACTTTCCTAACAGTGCACAGCTGTGCATCAGCATATTCTGGCATTGCTGGCATTTATTAGAGTAGCTGCAGGAAGCATAGGATTATTTAGGTTGGAAAAGACCTTTGAGATCATTGAGTCCAACTGTAAACCCAGTGCTGGCCTTGGCCCATTGATCCAGCCCATCGATATAGATCCATCTACAGATCCCTCCATACAGCCTTCCTACTCTCCAGCAGACCAGACCAACACTCCTGCCCAGCTTGGTGTCACCTGCAAACTGACTGAGGCTGCACTTGATCCCCTCATCCAGATCACTGATCAAGATATTAAACATAACTGGTTCCAGAGCTGAGCCCTGGGGACACTTGTGACTGGCTGCCAACTGGATTTAACTCCATTCACCACCACTCTTGGCCTGGCCATCCAAACAATTTTTTACGGAGGGAAGAGTGCATGCATCCAAGTCCTGAGCAGCCAGTTTCTCCAGGAAAATGCTGTGGGAAAGTGTCAAAGGGCTTACTAAATTTTACCTAGGCAATATCCTCAGTCTTTCCCTCAGCCAGTAAGTGTGTTGCCTTGTCATAGGACATCAGGCTGGTCAAGCAGGACCTGCCTTTCGTAAACCTGTGTTTGCTGGGTCTGATCCCTTGCTTGTCCTGCATATGCCATGTGTTTGCTCTCATAATGATCAGCTCCACGGCCTTTGCTGGCAACAAGGTCAGACCGACAGGCTGTAGAATGGGACACCAAGACCCACTGGAAGGCTTACAGAAATTTTTGCAAAAGGAGGAGCAAAAAGCGTCAGAGTGTTTTACAGGATCCTTTTAGCTCTGTAAATAGCTGAAAAGTAGGAAAATTTTGCAATATATGTCAGGATTTGAATTAGTGAGGAGATGTGGGAAAGGGGCTTGAAATGGGTTCATTCTGACTCACCTACAATTTCTCTTTTTTTTAATAACAAAAATATTTCTTCCTAAGCCAGTTTCCTTCACTGTGATATTTCTAGAAGACAACTGGTTGCTTTCAGTGCCATTTTTTGACTGGAAAATGTTTACACCATGTAATATAAATTTTTGTTTATCTCTGTAATACTTTCTGCTGAAGGGAGGAATGTTTCCACAGCATATTTTCCAAACTTCTGATGAAGGCTGGCACACCTTGGAATTTATGATCCCCTAGCAGAGACCCATGCTGAAAAAGGTTAATGTGAGTTTTAAACTAACTGTAGCTATGCTTTGTTAATGCTTTAGCTAAGGTCCCTGTGGTGGAAGATCCCAGCAAAACAAGACCTGGCTCCATGCAAGGTGGCTATTAAATTAAAAGAGAAAAGGAAGTTTCCAAGAACAATTTCAATGCAAAAGAGTGTTATAAAACTGGAAAAGTCATGAGTCATCTGAAAGCTTACGGGATGGGACACGGAAACATGGGAAAGGCCTCAGTACTTTTGGGTAGAGCCTGTGCTGCTGAAACTTAATTGTGCATTGTTAATGGGCAGTGTGAATGAGAACTGAT
Source organism: Grallaria varia (assembly GCA_013396735.1). Classification (NCBI taxonomy): domain Eukaryota; kingdom Metazoa; phylum Chordata; class Aves; order Passeriformes; family Formicariidae; genus Grallaria; species Grallaria varia. Next base: position 544,136 of record VWZG01000015.1, on the reverse strand, counting down.
CTTCTCAAATCTGAACACTGAGATTACTACTCATGTTTTTCTATCATTGAATGATGCATAGCTACCAGCTTTATTTAAAGAACCTTCCAGAAATGTGAGCTATGCCACAATTACCTTACAGAGCAAGAAAGTGACCACAGATGTTAGGTTTAAAAAATGCCCCATCCCTGGAAATGTTCAAGGCCAGGTTGGATGTGGCTTTGAGCAACTGGTCTAGTGGAAGGTGTCCCTGCCGGTGGCAGAGGATCTTTAAGGTCCCTTTGAATCCATACCATTCTATGATACACTACCCCCAGGATTTCCAGATTCCCCACTGCAATGGGGAACCTGGACGCCAATGGCTCTTAAACCAAATCCAGGCCTGCAACAGATTTAGAAAGCCTGGTCAGTGCAAGAAGCCTGCTAGGTCAACTGGAAAGAAACCAGGTTAATTACAATGGGAGCCTTGGCTATCGGTCATCAGGAAGTCACCAAAAGCAAGTGCTTCTGCAAAGCAGATAGGTATTAATTGACTCTTTCCAATGAAAATCTCTTCCACCTTCCCTGAAAACATTTAAATTTTCTGCAAGAGGTTCACAATGTGTCCTTGGACTCCATTTGCAAAGTCATGTTGTACCTCTGAGAGGCTCCTACTACTGCTTCTGTCTACAGCTTGTACAGTATGAAGTGAAACTCATAGAGCGTTCCTTTGGTTTTCACTACTATCATTTGGAAGACAATTGAACTTGGGACTTACCTCTGCTAATTCTCTGCTTCTCTCCAGAAAGAATTCCTGGTGTGTCAATGACACTGATGCTCTCTAATACGGGATTAGGTAGCTGGGCACAAACAAACCTGCGTGTGGCAGAGGAGTGTTAGAAAAAATAAATTAAAAAAAAGGTACCTATGATGTGCTGAACATCACAGGCAGCATGGGACAAGCCAGACTCTGACCTTGCAAGTCGGAGTTTGGAGCTACTGTTACTTAAAGAAATGAGAAAGAAGGTAGAAATAAGCACTTTCCTCTGACTACTTTGCTGCTTCTGGAACGTGGGTCTCAGTCATGACCTATGACAGGTTTTCTTATGTGGGCCCCCAAATTGTGCATTACGAAAATATTTGGGTTTTCGTTAATGTGCTGTTTTGATTTCAGCAAGAAGTGGTATTTGTTTTTCTTCCCTTAAGCATTTCCCTGTAGAGTTCTGAACTTAAGTGAACTGAAATAACGGTTTAAAAGAAAAAATCGGCAATGTTTTAGGACTTCTGTTCTCTTTCAGATCTGGTCTTAAACAGACAAAGTGTGTTATTTTTGTAGCATGGAAATACTAAAGCATAGGCAGCATGAGTTCTGAAGGGGTTGCTTAGTCAAGGTAAGATCTAAAGCGTTCTTCAGATCTGTAACAATAAAGACTAACCAACATTTGCTGGGAGTCTACTCCATTACTTAATAATCCTTACAGCAAACCCTCTTTTTTTAATGTCTAGTCTACAATTACCATGCTACAATGTCACTCAGTCACAAACACAGTAGACGTGGAAAGTGATTTATTTTTCCCCTCTTGCCACAATGTACACTATTGTCATCCTGCCTTTCCTCAGCCCTTCCTCTAGAAAACAGTTTGGTGGTTGTTTTTTTTCTTTTTCCTATCTCTTTCAGCTCTCTCTAGCTGTCTTTGCAGCTCATTTGTAAATCCCTGAAGACCCTTCCTTTGGGTCCTCTCAAACTGCTCCTACTATTTCCACAGGCATGATGCCACAAGCTGATGTACTCCAGCTGTGACCTTGCCAGTGGTGAGCAGAGTGGATGGATTGCTCCTTATCTCTTACATATGACAGTCCTCTTCATGTATCTCAATAAAATGTTTGCTTTTTTAACAACAGTATGACAATGTTAACTTAGTTTGCAATCCACTGCTCCCCCCTCTGCAGCTCCATTTCTGTGCAATAACTCTTTAGCTGGTTGCTTCCCATCCTCTGTCTATGCAAATCACTGCCCAAAGAAGAGTAACTTGTGCTTATTGGTCTGCAGCTCATCTATTTCAGTTGCCAGGAACAGCAAAGGACAATAAAAGCTCATCCATTTACGTGGCTCCCGGTAGCATTTCACGGATTGCCTTTTCATGATGGCATTCCAGGCAGCTATAAATGTGTATGTGTGTATGCATATTAATAGGGTGGTTGTGGCATCCAGGCATAAAAAACATGCTACTGTGGGAAGAAGCAGAAACACAGAGAGGATGGGGGTTGCGACAATGAGCACTCTCTTAGACAAGGCAGACAGGGCTCTGCAGTGCTCTGATGAGTAGCTGGTTCTGCTGAAGCTCCTTCAACTCTGAACTGCTCGAGGCTATGCTACAACCTTCCCCCCATTCTTCCACTTGCATGACTCCAGAAAGATTCTGACAAAAGTGAATCCTCATGGGTTAGAAGAGTGTCTTCTCTCCTAAGCTGTCAGCTATTTCAGACCACATATTACAGACTCTCTCTCTCACATCTATAGCTTGGCAGGTGGCAACAAGGGTGCATTCCTGAATGTGTAACACCTCATAACAAAGAGGGGGCTTGATTATCCTCAAGTGCCAGGCACAGCAGCAGAACAAAAGGCCTAGGAGGTCGTGTTATTCCCCTGTCCTGCCAAGTCAAGTTTGCTCTCCATTGTTACAGCCCTGACTGTTCTTGTGCTCTAATATTAAATGGCTTGGGCAAGGGGATTTTCTACCAATTTTCCTAGGAAAAGCACTCCACAGGAGATGTCAGATATAAGGTCGGAGGCCAGTATGAGTAAGTGCATTCTGGCTCTGTTGGCAAGGTTGTTAAAGCTGCTGCCTTCCTGCTGTCCCTGCAGAACTGCAGGACCTCAGGGAGCATGACCTAATTTTCCATGGGGCCATATGAAGGGCAGAACATGGTGCCAAACCGGACTTTCACTACCTCTACAGGCAGCACATAGGGCTGAACAGGGGACCTGTTACCCATGATGCTCCTGCTGCTGACAACACAAAAGCAGGACTGACTCCACCTTAGCTTCCCAATACAGACCTTGGGGGTGGGAGCCTCTCACAATCTAGTCAGTGTGACACAATAGTAATGGCTGAGATTCCTGATTTTGCTCCAGGTCCTTGGTGCCAAACAAGTCCTTCTGATAATAAGGTGTAATCTGTAATCTTTCTGCTGGCATCTCTCCAGGGCTGGGGTTTGGCCAGCGGAGTTGGACTGAGGAAAACAAGCCCTCCTCTCAATACCCAGGAACCACCTGGGGCAAGAAGAGGCAGACATGAGAGGATTCTGGAGAGCTGCTATTCTCTTTTCAGCCCTGGGCAGCTTGTCAGGCCTATCTCCCAGGTATGGGCAGGCACTCTGTCTCCTGAGAATCAAGGGAGGGAGTAGATAGGCTCTGAGCAGCACAATTTGCTTGTGGCATCCCATCCAAATCCTGACTGTACCACTCTTCCCTTGTGTCCTGGAAAGCAGCAGATCCCAGTCTCTGCTGGGGAGGGAGTCCCAACTAAGGTTCGATGATCACTACTGGAGCAGCAGGCTCTGCACCCCACAAGACACAGTGCTGTGGGCTGCCACCTCTCAACTAACACCAGCCTGACCTGTGTGAACGCTACTGCCTTGTGCTGCTCTGCTCCTTTCCACTGGTGCCCAGTTACCTTTAACCACCCATGGGTAAAGCAGACTTGCCCAAGGCCACTATTATGTCAGCTTGGAGGGGTGGCTCCCAGAGATTAACTCCCCTCTCCAAATTCCCTGCTCATAGCTGAGGGCAGGACCTTGGCATACACATAGAAGCAGCAAGACACGTGCAAGGTAGAGATAGCTCTGCTTGTTTCTAGCCAAGAAGCCAGGCCCACAGCAAGAGTAGGTGTGGGCGTCTTGATCTGGTCCAGTGCATGCACTAGGACTTACATCTGCTAAACTTCTGGCCCTCTGAGTCAATTCTTGCATATGTTAAATTTCATAGAATCATAGAATTTATTGGGTTGGAAAAGACCTCAGAGATCATCAAGTCCAACCCTTGGCCCAACTCTAGTCAGTTTACTAGATCATGGCACCCAGTGCCACGTCCAATCTCAGTTTAAAAACCTCCAGGGACGGTGAATC
>VWZG01000015.1:481572-528543 GCA_013396735.1 Grallaria varia | reverse complement strand
AAACCTTAAAAATTCACTAAAATAAACGCCGCGAGCGCAAAACTGAGAGGGAGCCGGCTGTTTCTGCGCAATGCCAGCCCCAGCCGGAGCCCCAGCCTTTCACAGAGTCACAGGATAGGCCAGGTTGGAGGGGCCCACAGTGGCTCACCTGGGCCAGCCTTGCAGCTCCGGCAGGGCCATCCCAGAGCACCCGGCCCAGGATTGTGTCCAGGCGGTCCTTGAATACCCCCACTGAGGGAGACCCCACAGCCTCTCTCTCCTCAGTCTGGCACAGTGCGCAGTCACCTTCACAGTGAAAAAGTTCTTCCTCGTGTTCAGGTGAGACCTCCTGTGCCTAGTTTTCTGCCCGTTGCCTCTCGTCCTACTGCTTCGCCCCATCCATCCTCTTGGCGCCTCCCTTTAGATATTTATGCCCATTGACAGGTCCCCTCTCGCTGGTCTCCTCATCTCTCTCCCCAAGCCCATGATGTGGCTGTGCTGCTGCCCCTCATTTCCCCGGGGGCTCTGGCCTTGCCTGGAGGAATTCACCATTTACACACACGAGAAGGGCAGATTGTGTGCTGTGCCCTCTCCTTTATTCCTCCAGCAGCCAGAGGTGTTTTCCAGGCACAGCCCATGGCTCGGGGTGTCCCCAGGCCCCGCTGTCAGCCACACCATGCTGCTTCCCAGCCATCCTCATCTCCACTGCACAGCTAGGGCAGAGCAGGGCCTTTCCTAAAATATTTCCTAAAGGCTTTTTCACTCAAATTCATCCCATGGGTCTCAAAAATGTGGCAAGAGGCAGTTTTGGAAGCAGTCCCTCCATGGGGCAGGCTGCTGCCCTTTCCCAGACATTTAGGGTTGGGAGGAGCCCGGAGCTTGTGCGAGCAGAGGCACTGGTGCTTGCAAAAGTTCTGGAAGTTTCATGGTGTTTTTTTCAGCACTTATTTTGTGTCCCATGGGTGAGTGGGACACATGGAGGTGCATGCAGCCCCGTGCCAGGTGCCTGGAAAATGATCCAGGTCCATCCCTGTGCCTCTAGCTGCAGGAGCAGACACTTTCCTGGCCCATCCCAGGCACTTGCATACGCTGTGGCGTGGCCTGACCCAGGAGGTGCAAGGGATGACTCCGGGGACCAGTTTTCTTTTTCTGGAAGAACATAGCAAGCTGACTGTATTTTCTGAAGGTCAAGGCTTTTCTGCTTCCCTGACAATGCCTAGAGCTATTCTGAAAGTGGAACTGATGTTTTAAAACCTCTTTAAGACTAATTTCCCTAATTTCTTTAGTTTTATAAATAGAGACTTTTGCCTTTAAGAATTTGACAACTTCTTTCCAGTGAAAACTCCTGAAAAATAAAGGCCCCATAGAATTCAACATGTTTTGGCAAGAATTACTCATTTTGTAGGAAAAAAAATCACTTTCATCTTCTAGATAATTCTGCCATTTAAGGGCTGTGCTCCTCCAGTGCCACTCTGGCATTTCTACAGCTATATATGGAGTCTCTTTGGGGCTTGCTTGTGTTATCCTCGGAGCTGAGTGAAGGTCAGGCCAGGAAGCCTTTGATTGTAAATCCACCCAGGCCACCTTGATGCCCTTCCTGAACGCAATGAACAGGGGAAGCAAAGCAAGATTCCTGCTGTGCAGGCTGCGGAAGCCAGCTGCGACAGGTATGGCATGGGCATGCTTGTTGCCCATAAAGGGCATTACAAGATGAGAGTATTAATCATTAAATTTTATGAATCATAAATATGTATACCAAACTGCCCCCAAAAAAATGTTTCCTTGCCTTATCTGAAGAATCCCTTTCCTTTGGATTCATTATCACCAGGGCAGATCACAACGAAACTTGACAGTCTTTATAGACTTTCTTTAGGTATCTCACAAATATTGCACAATTTTATTTATTTTTCATTCTGCTTTCTTAGCCATTTGAGACTGACTTCCTCAAGAACTCTCTTTACCTTGAAGTATAGAGCTTGCCAAAAACAAAGGGAAGTAAAATTAGGAAAGGAAGTTTAGAGTATAATTAGGTTTTTTTTTCTGCCAGAATCAAACTGAAAGTTTTAATCCATTTTCATAATTTATTCTTTTTCATTTCTTAAACAGGGGTGTTGTAATGGATGGTTTTCTATTGGACAGATTGGTCTTATAGTGCAATCTTTAGTATGTTTTTTTAAAAATAATTTACATTTTTTTAACTTTTGCAAGCAGAAAAAGAACAAAACCAATTAAATTCTTTTTTTCCAAATGAGGATTTTTCATTTGAAGTCACTGCTGGAAGAACAGTTGTTTTTCTTGCATGTGTCTTAGCCATTTAAATGTAAAGACTCTCTCTTGACACCACTGCACAGAAGCCACTCTACTGCAGTGCTCAGGGCACACCTGTATCTGGTACTGATGGGGGTCTGCTACTGCCATCTACCATTGAGTTTGCCTTTTACCTTTAAAGCTGTGATGGATTAAACTACTTTTCTGTAGTTTCTCAGTCATGTCCCCGCTGTTGGTAACAGGGCTGACAGTCACTTAGCTGGACGCTTGCCGTGACCAGGAGAGAGGCTTGCTGGAAAAGATTCACTTCCACTTTGCTGAAAGTCAGTGAGGCTGGACTAAGTCACGTAGTATTTGCACTGAAAATAAAACCCTTTTTTTGGGGTGTTGAAACACAATGTTATATAACTGAAACTCATTTCATGTGAAATGGTGACTGTGTGTTTGCTTGTCTGCTGCCCTAGGTTGGACAGGTTTCCCTCCTACGGAAGAACATCTGAGGATGGGGACATTAGCAAGTCCCCGAATTTGAAAAGAGGTGCTGACTCAGTCCATAACACTTTGACAGTTTCGAGAAGCTTGTGGGAGCAGTGTAGTTCAATAAAATTAACTTCCTGCCAGTGCAGTTACTGCCACTGTTTGTTCATTACCAAGTATGAAACCTGAGTAGACAGTGTCAAAAGTTCAGGTGGTGATGGGTTCAACAGGGAATAACTGGGGTTGTGGGAAAGGAAAGCGGGCAGAGGAAGGCACAGCAAGCCTCCAGAATTAAACCAAATACACTGATTTGGTAAGTAAGGGAAGGAGATTTTCCTCTGGTTCGGCTAGATCAAAATTCTCTACTGCCTGCTGGTGCCATATGGCCTATATGGGGACATAAAGTTGTCTCCAGCATAGTCTATACCTTTCCTCACTCATTGCTTTGCCTTTACAACTCAGAACGCTGCTGTCTTCCTCTCCTGGCCTTGCTGCTCCTTCATATTCCTCTGAAATATTTCCCATTATCTTCCTTCTACTATTGTTCCAGGTGTCTTTGTACACACATGCTGTCCTTTTCCCTACACTCTCTGTGCTGCTCTTACCATCTCATTGCCTGGGGGTGGCACAAGGTGCCGGTACCCAGAAGTGCCACCAGAAGTGGAGAATGTGGGGTTGGATAATGTACATACTGTGGGTGGGAACCATGCTTGGTTCCAGAAAATTTACTCCTTGAAACTATACAGCCAAGAAAGCACATAGAGGACCTGACTGATGTGAAGTCTGTAAATAGTGCTGGAAAGAAAAATCCTCCGAGCCCTTCACCATCCTTGCAGTGCAGAAACTTGGCAGTTCTCCTATAACTCTTGAGTGGTTTTGTCTGTCTTTGTTATAGGACACACACTTCCATCAATCTTACATAAATGTTCTTTGCAGATATTGTTGTGATTTACAGATTGACAGTGTCATGTCTCTGTCTGTTCTGAGTAAATATGGGGGATGTGAGGGTATTTCCTGTCTGAACTTCTTCTTAACTGAAAACAGAAATCCTGTTAAAATCTGCTAAGACACACTTAAATACATCTTCCAGTTCAACCTTGTCAGTGATATATGGAGAGATGTGGAGTTTTGTGCTTTGCATAATCAAAGGGCAAAATAAACAAGGAAACTGCTGGCCACTGAAGCGATGGGTGAGTCAAACGGTAGTCTGCATGATGGACTGACCTGTTCTTTCTTGTGTTCTGTGGAATATTTTGAATTGAACTGTTTCGAAATTTTCTGTCATTACTCAGTATGCTTTTTTTCCCCGCCTCCTGCTTCTACTGTAGTATTTAATAGGTTAGGACAAGCTCTCGGGGTTACGTATGCAAGACATATAAAAATGCACACACACATAACCATAAATACACACATAGGTGGAGATAACATAAATACTATATGTAAGCAACAGGAATCACTACCAGTGGAACAACTATCTTTTGCCGTGAGGACACATCTGGAGAAGGTAGGACATCAAACACCAAGTGCTGTGTAAGAGGGAATTGGTGCTGGCATTCATCAGTCATCTCGGGCTATTACAGAGTTAGTATTTTCCAGGGGTTTGAAGGGAGTATAACTCTGTCACCATGGCATGGTATTAGGATGAAGCTGTCCTCTGGGATCAGATGGGAGTATTAGTTACACGTTGCTGGCTGCTCTGAATGCAGCAGCTGCTGCTGTACTTTTCTCTGCAAGTGTTGAAGAGAAAGGCAAAAAGATTTTATCAGCAAACATGAGAAGAATGGTGTGATGTAAAGCAGCTAGATGAGCCACATCAGCTGCCCTGCATGTCACAGTTCCAGTGTTTATGTCTGCCAAATGGTTGCGAACAGAGGCTGGTGTTTTCGCTATCCCAGATTTTGTCCACCCTTGTTTTCTCACTTTTCCTATTTAGAGGCAATTGAGCTGTTACTTGATCACTAAGTATTCTGCAGAGATCGAAAATGTCATCTGTCTTTAATGGGAGTTGTGAATAGTCAGAATCTCTAATGATTGGGATGCTTATGAATAGGATGTTGTAACTTTAAGTGCTAAAGGACAGATCTTGAGTAAAGAGGATTTTCATATTTCCACTGATTTCAATGTAGCTTGGACAATTAGTGCAGCAAAGAATATGTATTTTAAATTCTCAACCAGAGTCTTTAAAAGTGAATCTTTGGCCAGAGTGTTATTGTTTGAAGTTCTGAAAGCCATCCAGACATTTTTGTTACAGGCTTTTTTTATTAAAATCAGTGGGAAGCTCTGGGGCAGATTCACAGCTTGACCTTGAGAATCTCAGCACCAGAAGGTGTTCATCAACTTTTGGGCCAATAATCTAAGCATAGGAAATTCAGGGCAAGGTCATCCACCTGTCTATATATTAATTCATTTTGTGAGAAAACATAGTTCAGTGCTTCTTTTCAGGATATTTCTATTTGCTTCAAAAGCCCACAGGAAGAGCAGGAGTCAGCTTTGATATGTTTGGTTTTTTTTTTGTTTGTTTGTTTTGTTTTGTTTTTTTCCTACTTGTCTTTTTTTCTGAAATGCACCACTATGTTTAATCGAAGATTTGAAGTTGTACCTGCAAGTGCTGCTTTTATACTGTTGTAGAGAGACTACTGTTATTTAGAGAGTAATAAAGATTAACAAAGCCTAGTAGACTCACATTTTCATTTTGATTAATGCCTACTAATTTCTGTAGCTAATGTTCTGTTGTATTACAAGAATGGTTGTAAAAGATGGCCCTGCATCATTTGTTCTGCTCACCCTAAAATTTATTATTTTGCATGCAAACATTTACTCTGTTCCACACAACCTGGAGAAGCTCCTTAGCCGAGATTTGGGTTGTCTTTATTAAGTCCAAAAAGCTGGGCTGAGCTCTGTCAGCTCCAGGTTTAGCCCTCAAATTGCCCACTGTCCCAGTGTTGCCTCAGATAAATCCTCTCACGGAGTAAGTAAGAGTCTCTGAGAGAATTCATTCATGCTGTAGTTACTTTTGCTGAAGGTGAAAGATTTTCTGTGGATTCTTCAGCTTCTCACTTTCAGACTTATGGATGAGGCATTTAAGATGTTGAGAAGGACCAGGGGAGATGACAAGATGCTAATGCAGTGGAAGGACTTCTATCAGATGGCAAACATGCTAACTAGAGGAATGTGCAAGAAATACAGAATCAAACCCATTTAACCTGCTGGCTCATGGCTTCCATCGAAAGCTTTTAACCTCTGTCTGCTACACTTGGCTGCTTTCCCTTAGACATTTTAATTGCTGGAAGAGACATGCACACACTCTGCTCCACTTGTGGGGGAGTACACAGTGGGACACTGATTCAGTCTGGTTCAGCACCATTGCTGAGTAGATACAGGTGATTTCCAGGTATACCTTGGCTACTGATATATGACTGTACCGGGTGCCTGCTCCTACACATAACTGTGGCCAGACAGCAGGCACAAGGTTAAAACACAAATGGAACACCTTGTAGCTGTCTAAAGTGTCACTCTTCATGACACATAAAATGCTTCATTGCATCTTTTGTTCAAAAATTTCCAGGTAACTCAGAAAAGAGTTCAAAACAACACACCTACAGGCAGGTTCAGCTGGGATGTTTTCAAAACATACAAAGGAGCTGCATCATTAACTCTCAACTCACCCTGTTACAGTCAGGGGTGCTGGCTGAATTTCTTGAAAATAAGGCTACACGTTCAGGAGATTTAAATGTCAATTTTTGAAAGCTTTGGGGTTTTTTGTACTATCTCTGGGTTTCAAGGCCTATATAGGAAGTTCAATTATTTTCCAAGTAAATGCCAGAGTGAGGCGAGAACTGGTGAAAAGTTAAAAGGATTTTATCAGGTATTGTGTATGCTTTTCACACCCAAAAATCAAGTTGCAAATATTTCCTCTCAGTGTAGCTTAAAGTATGCCAATTGCTCTCCACTTCTGTTCCTGGGGAGCAGCAAAATGAGAAATTCTTCTTCATACATGTTTTGTCTATCTGTATAAAGTACATTTGGTCTCCAGGCTGTTTTCTTCCTCTTGTTTTTCTCTTAAATCTATCTGTGTCTGCTGTTCATGTTGTTGCAGCCGTGAAGGCCAGTGGCTGTAAAAAGGGAAGGTTTGGAGGGAGAGACGGTATTTTTCATCTGGAGAAAAAGTAAGCAAGTTCTTAGTCGCTTAAATCCTTTTTCAGACTGAAATGTCTGGTGTACAACAGAAAATTGAATTTTTGTTTCCAGGGTTATATTTTGAAGATTTTCTCTTGGTTGCCCTTGAGGGTCAAGCCTTGTGGATCAGTTGTAGAGTGGTTTTATAACAATTGAAGGCTCTGTGTGGGAGGGCAGCACAACCTGTGGTTGTTTGGTTTCTCACAGGGAACACTGGTGACCTTCAACTTCTACGGGAGTAACAATCAACTGGTTCCTAACTGAGACTAGCATCCTCCCAGGTGCCTGAAGCAGTGATTTTGAGTCTCAAAGAGCCTCCTTTGCAGGGAAGCCTTCCAAATACTGTATCATTATGGTATGTGGGCCATTTATTAAACTTTGCGTCCCGATTAATTTTTTCAGTCCACGCTGTAATAACTATAATTATCATCACCTTTTTACCACTGATGGGAATGATCTGCCTGCAGAGATTTTAGTCAGGATTCCTTCTGTGAGCCCACCACTTGCAGCAAAGGGTGAAGCTAATGTTTAACATGGCTGCTAACGTTAAAAAAGGGCTGGGATATCATTCTTTGCTGTTTTTAGTGAGGAGATGAGAAACATCTGTCTTGAGCATTACAAGGAAAAAATACCTCAGCATGCGATTTCATGTGTGAATCTGTGGTATTCAGCAAGATGGAATGTGATCTCTTGGGGGAGATCCTATTATTCTCCAAAACGAGGCAAAGAAGGCAAAATAACTATCAGGGAGGGGTGTGTGAGTAATGGCTTTGTAACACCTAATGTATTCTGTTTTCAGTTAGTCTTGGGGTTTTTTGGGGGGAGGGGAAATAAATTCATGCCAGAATGTGATTGAATAAAGACTCATTTATGTTGTAACACATTATGAAATTATCCTGGAGAGCCTAAAATAGTCCAGAGAGAGACTGAGAATAGCCACATGTGTGACTTCAAAGCCCCAGTAAAAGTCAATGGGGGTCACTCATTTTGATTTCACTCAGATCTACAGCAATGAAAATGCAGCGATAGGTGCTTCATTAGAATTGGATGGGTTCCCACTTCTTCTGGGAGTGGCATTGTTCCTACTCACCCCTGCTGGCTAAGGAGAAAAATTTAAAAGCCATAATTAAAGTGACTTTTTATACTTATTTTAATTATCAGGAATTCTTCTGAAGAAGACACACCTCATCTCGGAAAACCAAGTGTTTCCAGCACAACTGTGCAGTGTGAGATCCCTACAGAATCCTCAGTGGAAAACAGTTATCCTGGTGTTACTGAGGACATCACCATGCCTTTTCTGTGGTGCATGAAAAAAAATAAGTCACCTGTGCCTTTAGGCAGGAGTATCTTTCAAAAACACACTCCTCCCATCCAGCAGAACTACCAGGCTTTGCTGGAGTCATGCTTGAAGAACAAATGTCTGTTCACAGATGACAACTTCCCTGCTCACATCAGCTCTATTGGAACAGGAGCACTGCTAAAGAAACTACCCCAAAATTTACAGTGGAAGAGGCCACATGTAAGTCACTTGCAGTGAGTACTGTGGTATAAGAGGATGATTACAGCTGATAGCCAGCAAATAGTTTTAGCATTGAACAGACTACTCTTAGACTTTAGTTTAGGTGTACTTTAATGTCTCCGGAGATTACATTTATTGTATTAGGTTTCATTGTGGAAGCTGGAGTTTCATAATTGCCTTTGAAGCACTTGTTGCCCAAAATCATAACTAACCTCATTCAGTTTATATCCAGTGATGAGCAGGCAGGGAGAGCAGGAAAAGGGAGCAGGGGGAGTTGGTTTCCTCGGAGCGCACAGCTAAGGTGATCCCACTGTGATTCTGTGATGACAGTTCTCATGGCAAAAGTCAAGATCCTGACCTTTTACCAGATTTCTGAGTTTCTAGATAGTTCTTAGCCTTTGACCCCTCTCTCCTATGGACCACATATTGTTGTCATGTGGAGGCTGCTACTTTCCCGGGCAGCAGCAGGTGCCTTATCCTCTTGCTTGGCTGTTTTTTTCCCTGCTTAACTGTTTCGTCTATTGTACTTAAAGCAGTCTTTTCCCAGCTCTCAAGGTTGAGCTTCTACCACAACCAGTATTTGACAATCAGTTCAATCAGTCAGTGAGTTGGTTTTAGTTTTGGGGCTTTGTTTTCTACCTCTGCTCACGTTTCCAAGGTATTTGTTCATATCCCGTGCTTAAACTGAACATCATAACAAGAGACACCGGTTTGCAAGGTCACAGAGCAAGTTCTCATAGCAAATGGATAGATAACAAGTCTAGGAGGCCAAGGCAGGGGCCTGGCACAGTTAGATAAGGCCTGTTACTGGCAATGGCAGTTCTGTTCTTACTGAGCCACTAAGCAGAATATTAACAATCAGATCTTCCTGAAAGCAATGTAAAAATTACGTGTAAATTTCAGAACCCCTGACTCCTTGTATTACTGTCTCTGTAAGGGAATTCTGCCAGGTAATAGCAGATAGCATCTCCAAGCTAAGTAATTTTCTAGCTGTCATATTTTGTCAGATTTAAACAATTTCTCAGAAGAGCTGAGTTTCTGCAAAACTCATGAAACTCACCAGGAAAGTAGAGGGATCTTTGTAAAGCAAGCAGGAGAGCTTGGGAGAAGTAGCCCTCATTCTTAGATTTTCACACATAATTTGGTCTTGCAGATGGTTTGTATTAGGTCAGGATCTGCTGGTGGTGGAAGAGTGCAGTCCTCAGGGTCCTGAGCTGGGCTGTGCTGGGCACTGTGGCTCAGGCAGCTATATCAGCATTGAGGGATTCAGGGAGGAAAGGTCAGCACAAATCCTGGCCTCTATAAAGCCCTTCAGGTGTCCCTCCATCCCACCAATACTGGAACGAACTTGAAACCTCCTCTGTCTCTCAGTCCACTGTTCTGCTGCTCTGCTGTGATTCTTGGGATGTCCTCTGCAGGGTCAGGAGATGGACTCGATGATCCTGATGCGTCCCTTCCAACTCGGCATATGCTATGACTATGATTCTAAAACTGCCTTGTCAAGAAGGCTGCCATTTACTCTGGATGCCAAACTTACCAGAGCAAAAGCTGAGTATGGATGCTATGCATCCTTCAGTCCCTATGCTGCTGAGATTCTGCTGTTCACCCTGCAGGCTTGTAGCTTGCCACATCTATGACTGATGGCCTGCAAACTGAACACCCAAATTCAGCAAGGACAGGGCTTGCTGTCTAATTACTGTAACTGCCTTCTGAGGGTTTTCTGTTTCTTTGCTACTGCCTGTAGGGGAAGGCAACAGTGTGAAACAGCTTGAGCAATTTTTGGGTCATTCGAGTGAAATGTAAGTTTGACACTTACGTTATTAATTTAACCCCAGAGGCACATGTGAAGGGAAAAAAAATAACATTATTTCTCTCTGAACAATTAATTGAAGACCTGCTTGTGTCACAGCAACAGGAATTTCTGTAGCAGCCATCAATGTAAGCCCAAGTGGCAGTCAAATCATGGAGATGTCGGTCAGGTTAGCTGAAAGTTTGAATAGTTATGCTCTGCCATTGTAATCAATGTCTTTTGGCTGAAACTTGAATGGAGGACCAGGACTGGCAGATTTGAGGGGTTGTCTTCTCATCATGGTGTTCATGGAAACCCATGGCGATGCGCTTGAGCACCAGTGACTTATGCTGGAGACCGAACTCCATGTAGATTAAGCACAAACATGTGCCCAGGCTGGTGTCAGGTTAACCAGAGCACATCACACTAGATTTATAAGGGAACCAGAACAATATCTGCTGGGACAAGGCGACTAAGTATTCTGAAAGCTTTGACCAGGTAGAGGGAATGTTTTGTGTCACGTAGCCATGAGGGTTTTACATCCTAGACTAGGAACTCACTGGATTTCTCATCTTATGAGACTGCAGCTCTGCACACAGAAAATCCTTGACTTTCAAGCTAAACCAATTCATGTTACTGACTTGGCTCTAACTTTTTTTTCCTTTTTTTTTTTACTTTTTTTTTTCGTGTGTGTGTATGTGCTTCTCAGGCTTTGCACAAAAGTCCAGTATTTTATGCTGCAAACAGAAAGCAACTTGATCTCTGCCAAGGATTGGTGGGTAAGGAAACTCCTTTGTATATATATCTAAGGATTCTTATACAAGATAACATTTTGCATGAAAGTTTGATTGTATAAAACTTGGCATAGAAGGTGTCCATCTCCTCTCTTCTCTTGGCATGGTATGGATGAAGCAATTAAGATGGGATAGGTTCAGTAAAAAAACTGGCAAGCTTTGAAGGGGGATTTCAGGCATAAGAGGTGTCTTCACAGGCTGAAATCACCACTCTGTGTTGCTTCTGTGCATGCTAACAGGAAGTGATCCTGTGCTCCTACTGATCTGTGGCGTTGCTGCTTGACAACTGAACAGAGACCACAGAAGCAGGACTTTTGCTATCTTTGTACCTAATTCTTGGTGTGAGTGTGTTCTCTTGGCAGCCTTGCAGGTAGAAAAATAATTGTATGCCCATGTTGCCTAAAGTGGAAAGATTTATTGCCACCTGCAAAAGAGGTAGAGGTGGGACTAAATTATTTTTCAAGTGCTTTATGTTCTTAGAACCAAAGTTTGATAAGTACCTTTCTGCATGTGAGATCCATTGGGAGCTATTTTTCTTTTCAGAAAAGCTAATGTTTTCAAAGAAAATTGGAATTTTTTTAATAGTGTTCTTTTATAGAGAACAGAGAAAAACCCACACAATGTCAGTAAAAACCAGAATGTTTTCATTGACAGTTACTGCTTGCTAAATTTCCCATTTAACCAAACAGTACCCAAATGAAAAGATCATGAGAGAACCACAGTAATCTAATCATGGGTGGTTAAGTAAAGCACACGTCTGGATTGTCTAATTTTCTGTGTATGATTTGTTATAATTGTAAAGACATCAACACAACAGCTCCTCTGCTGGGATCTTGGTGGTGTTCCTGCACTTGGCTGAGAGCTCCGGCTTTTCAGCCAACTCATGTGTCCGTTTGTCTTGGCGCAGAGAACTGCTGGTTCCTGGCGGCCCTGGAAGCCCTGACGTTCCACCAGGACATCTTGGCTGCAGTTGTGCCACAAAACCAGAGCTTTGAGAGGAAATACGCTGGCATTTTCCACTTCCGGGTACAGCTGCTCCCCCAGATTGCAGGGGAGCTTCACAAATCCTCTGCTGTGTTTTGTGCCACACCCTTAGATAATTTGTATGTGGTTCTCCTTGGCCAGGGGCAAGTGGCCAGAGGGTATCCCTGCCTGGAGAGCAGCCCATCACCCCTCCCACAAAGCAGTGAATCAAGTGCAAGTCACTCTAAGGATGCACCTCCACCTGGCCCTTCTCTCCAGCTGTGCCCTCCCCATATTTTGACCCAGACAAGACCCTGTCTTCAGAGTGGCAACAGTCAGCAGACCTGAGCACATCTGCTCCAATCTTCTACCCCTTTGCCTGCCTCTTGATGTGACTCTGCTACCCTGCAGTTAGGAATTCCATCCCCAGAAGTCCAGCTGTGGCTAATTTCCCTGCTTATTCCTTGTACACCTGATACATGCTTTGTTTTCTCCTCTGGCCGGCTAAGGCCGAAGAGTTGGCTCTGTCACACATCCCGCTGACCCACAGCTGCTCGTTCAGGGCCCACAGCTAGGCTATCCTGCCTTTCCTGTTGTTTCAAGGGGAGGTCCTTTCTAAGGGAAACATCAGCTCATTCCTTTCCCCTGACAGTTCTGGCACTTCGGAGAATGGGTTGACGTGGTGGTTGATGATCGCCTGCCGGTGAACGAGGCGGGTGAGCTGATCTTTGTTTCCTCAGTCTACAAGAACGTGTTCTGGGGAGCCCTTCTGGAGAAGGCATATGCTAAGTAAGTGACTCATTCCAAATTATGCAAATAGTCTCTAAAATATGTTGGTTGGTGCCTACGCAGTTTGTTCTTGTTTACAAATGCATCTCTTAGGCCTTCCTACATTTGGAGTGTAATAAATGGTTCTCATCTTTCTATTATTACACAGTGAAAGCTGCCACTGCAGTAGCTGTTATCAATCCAGGCCCTTGAGTTTAAATCTGAGGGTTTAGGTGCAAAAACAGACCAGTTTTGGGTGGTTGTCCTCTGAGTGTTATCGCTGTTTGCAGTGTATTGTCTAGGCTGGTGCCTTCCTTGTAAGCACCATTGAGGAGTGGAAGGCCACAGATAGGGATTTTCAAAGGTGAATGATTTCTGATGTCTCCTTTGACATACTGTCAGTGTGAGAAACCTGCAAGGAATTTCATTTTGGAGGTCTGCTGAAGCATTGTACTTCATTTTGGTAGAAGCTCCTGCTCTCAGTTCCCCAAAACAGAGGCATGTAACAAGTCACATGTCACAGTGAGAACAGTGGCTTCTCTCCAGGGTGTTTTGTCTACAATGCTATGCTCTAGTGGTGGTATCAGGATTAAGAAGAAAGCAACAAGGCATAACTGATGGAGATTTTTTTGTTAACATTGGGCTGAAGTAATCTCTGCAGACCAGGGAAAAATCCTAGTAAACATTGAGAGAAAGATCACGGTAAAGGTGAGAAGGTTCAATAATTTTCATTTGATGTTAGCATTAGAACAAAAGACTTGACAAAGTTGCACTGCAGTGGTAAAGAAAATCAGATTGGAGACTGAGCTCTCAAGACAGTGTGCCTCTCAAGGTACTATATCTTAGATACAGCACGCTGTCTGGTGATAAATTCAGGCAACATTCACTAAGGCAGAGTTATCAAAGAAGTTGTGATGGGCATGCTCTCATCACAGTGCAGTGAGGAATGACAATGAGTGAAGAGTCTCTTTCAGACTGTGGCCAATCTTGGACGCAATTTTCTAGATTCTCCTCTTCCTAAATGCCAAAGATTCCCCTAACATTAAAGATGAGTTACAGCCTTCCTTTTTCTTCTTGCACCCTTTTTTTGGGTATGTTCTCACTGTCACACTATCCTCAAACTGTCATCTGTGACTATAACCCAAAGAATATATTGATGTCATTTTTGCTAGACTTTACGGCTCCTATGAAGATCTGCAGATTGGGCACGTTTCAGAAGCCTTGGTGGATTTTACAGGAGGTGTTAATACAAGGATCAAGCTTTCAGAAGCTCCTCCTGATCTGTGGGATATCCTGACAAGAGCTACCTACAGCAGATCTCTCATGGGTTGTCAGACACATTTAGGGGTGAGACTTGGAATGACATTAAATGGCTTTACAGCAAACAGCCTTTCCAGACCTGTTTCCTGCTGCTCAGCTAGTCATTGTGACTCAAAAAGTATCCCAGCTGTCACATGTGACTTTCTGTAGAAGCCACATTCTTAATGTTAAACTTTGTACATGGCTTGATTCCCTGCTGCTCTCAGCTCCCCGTTGTTATGTTTAGGAATATCTATCAAAGAACTTCTGTTAAATAAAGTCCTAGTGCATTTTCCCATTTTTGTTAAATAAATTTTCCATCTTTACAGATGGTGCAGTGAGGCATAGCTAAAGTAGAGAGGTGTGTAGTTCAGAACATAAATTCAAATCTTGGCTTCCCAGCCTTATGCTAACACTTCAGCTGTTGGGAAACTCTAACATTATGAAAATCAAAACCTAACCTCCTGGACTTTTTAAAAGTGAGATGGTCTCTAGCCAAAGATCCACAATTTAGGAAGGGACCTTCCCAATCAACCTTTCAGTTCCAAGAATACTGCAAAATATGGCTGTTAGGAGCTTCATTTTATTGATTTATTTAATTTTCAGTTCAAAGCATTCTCCATTTGGTTTGAGAGTCATTGCCGATAAAGGTACAGGTCTCTGGTATTGGTGTGAGTCTGCTGTATGAGTAGAGGTGGAACAAAAAGGTTTATTTTCCTTCTGTTTCTCTTCCTTGTATACAGACAACAAAGGTCCTGAAGAATGGGCTTGTTGCTGGCCATGCCTACACAGTAACCGGCATTAGAAAGGTAAAACAAGCCCTAATGTCCTGGGTTCAGGGTTATTTGGATATCAGCAATTTTTATTGCAGTTATAGGTAACAGAGTAACTGTGGTATCTCCCCCACAATGTTCTTTTCTTAGTCTAAGGCTACAAGAGACTGTGTGCTTTCAGATTCACTTTTGAGTATGTCCATTTTAGTATCAAGGGCTTGATATAAAGGACAAGGGTTATGTATCAGCATATCTCTAAGGGTGGGAATGATTTATAGGGCTCCACTGAGACCATCACCTACAAAAGCATCTTAGCTGTTAAGGACGAAAGAACTGGACTTTGGGGCTGCTGGAAGAGTGGGCTGAAACTTGGGATGTGCTTTTTACTTGGCATAAAATGCCTTCCTCTGAAGTCAAAGGAGAAGCCATAGAGAAGAAAAGATGCAAGGGCCAAAATATGAAAGATTACAGGTAGAAACATGAGTCAGTGGTGGAATAAGGGAACCAAACTGGGCCCCTGTGCAGAGAGTGCAGGTAGATTCCACTGATCTGCAGAAGTATCATTGAAAGTTCCACTAAGATATTTTTCTAGAGGTAAATGACAGTGAAATAATAGGTCCTAAAGACTGGGAGAAAACTAAAGCTTTCTCCTCCGGGGTTGGTGAATGACTGTCTTGTCCAGTCTCAAAAGCAGGTTGACAAGGATGGCAAAGGACTTTTTGGGGCTTTGGACATGTTGGTGAAAGCATATTCAGTATCTCTAGCAAGAGATACTAGGGAAGTTGGAAGAAATACTATGAGCCAGGTGATGTACATCCGTGTCTCCCACGGGAGGGGCAGGAAGGTTTTAGGTATGGAGTTTACCAGTGACTGTCTGTCAGTCTGGCTGCTCTGATGGGATGAAGAGCCAGGCAGCATTGAGACTGACTAAGCATGTGGAACCAATGGGAAGGAAGCTGTTCTGCTGCATGCTGCCAACAAAGGCCTTCT
The DNA here is from genome assembly GCA_013396735.1 of Grallaria varia. NCBI lineage: Eukaryota > Metazoa > Chordata > Aves > Passeriformes > Formicariidae > Grallaria > Grallaria varia. The sequence goes on along the minus strand of VWZG01000015.1, from coordinate 512,748 downwards.
TGGGCCTGGCTCCCCGTCCTCCCACCATGGCATCCTAGCTCAGGAGACACTGACCTAGGTGGTCACCCATGGGGGGGCTGCATTATGCTGTGCCATTGCACTGTGGTAGGACTTGGCTTTCACAGCAGTCTTGCCCCCACATGAGTACAAAATGAGCAGATGTTGGAAAGGAAGAGGAATTTGTGATGTCTCTGGTATCACTTTAGACTGTAAGATGATGCATCTTAACTTCTTTGTTGCTGGCATGCTGAGTTGCATATTCATAGATTTTTATCATCATACTTGCTGGCATCTGTGAGAACAAACAGAATTGTTGTTAATATCTGATATAGTATAATGATTTAAACCAGATGAGAACTGCTGAGACCGTGGTAAGTATGGTGTTACTGTTTTCTGCAGGTGACCTGTCAATATGGACCAGAAAACCTAGTGAGACTGAGGAATCCATGGGGAAAAATTGAATGGAAAGGAGACTGGAGTGACAGGTGAGTTTAAAAATGGAAAGGTGTGGTGCTGAGTGGGAGGAAAGGTTTATTGGAGGAAAGATGCTGCCATCTTCAGGCATGAATTAATGCTGAGGGCAGCGTTACGGTAACTATCAGTTGCTTGCAAAGACCTTCTGGTGTCAAAGCAATGACTCAATAGATTTGTATGTCTCCAGCATATAGTGCTTATGTAGTTGGGCTCACTTCACACACAGAGCTTCAACAAGATCAGTTGTCCTTTTCCGTTCACTGAATACCAGAGGAAACATAATATGAACATCAGACGCTATGTTGCTGTGATCTGAATGGCATGCAAAGTGACAGATAGCTGGGCAGGAGGCTCTAAACAAACAGCATGTTTCAGGACACACATTCATTCATCACGGGAGGGCCTGTGCAAAGTCCTCCACAGGCTGCAAAATATTGGAGTTGGGTAGCTGTGAAGGAGTCCTCTGTTCTGGTTGTTTGGGGAAATATAATTGAGTATGAGATCAGAGGAAGCAACTAATGAGGCGAATGGGCCCTATATTTGCAGCTACCTGAATTTTTTTTTAATTTGAGATCCACAAAAGACAGTGGTTTGCATTCTAGACTACTGCCAATTGTAAACTTGTGTCCAGTCCCTCTTTGAAGTGGAGCATGTTTCTTCCTTCCAAGCTTCACTTCATTCCCTGCACAGACTCTGCTGAGGCTCAGGGGGTAGAAAGGAAGGGAAGAGTACAGAGGTTATTTGGAATGTGAATGACTTTCACCTTGTCTGCAGAGCAGTAACTTCTCTGATGCGTGTCTGTAACATAATGACAACACACCAGCTGTTCCTGTTGAAGAGCATAATGAGCAACATACTGTAGGCCTGCCTTTGAAATGACTCCCAGCTGCCTCTTGTGCTGTCCTAGTCATTCATTCATTATGCCAAACACTCTTCCTATTATGTCTCCTTTGACAGAAAATTAACCAACAAAGCAGGTCTAGATTTTTATATTTTAAGTACTTGGGAGCTGCATGTTCGAGTGAATGGACTGGCTGATGGAAATGGAGCATTTCTGGCTTCTGCTGGAGCCATTTAGCTACATCTCATGGGACCCAGAGTGGTCGTGAGGAGTCTCCCATGGCATAGGAGCCTCTCTGTAGTGGGGGGATAAACATGGAGATATGTGGGGACAGGTATTTGGCTTCTTTTTATAGAGGAAAACTATGTATTCTGCCTTGAATTTGAGGCCACATTTGGTTAGTCACCTCATGTTATTCCCCTTAGTTCTTACAAGTGGGAGCTGCTGAGCCCGAAGGAGAAGATTTTGCTGAGGAAAAATAAGGAGGATGGAGAATTCTGGTAATGGCAAAATTTTTGCCTCTCCCCTCCCCTCCAGTAGCTCTGGGGCTACACCTGGAAGTGAAGCAGCACCTTGCCACTTAGGCTGAGGCATAGGTGATCTGTTTCATCCCAGCCCATGCTTGCTCTCTTGCTCGCCTCTGCCCGATGATGTGAGGAGCAGTAGCTGCGCTGACACGGATGCACTGTTCTTCAGTGGCAGAAGTGAGGGAGAAGCAGGACATTGCTAGGTCTCCTGGGGCTGCTGGAGGCAAAGGGCAGCTTTCAGGAGCCGTTATCCTCCCTTTTATTTTTAACACAGCTTTGGGAAGCTCATGCTTGCCTGATGTTTGTCCGTGGCTTCTCCATAGCTTTTGCCACGAGGTGGCAGTGTTGCTGCCCCTGTAATTTCACTGCATTCCCTTTGATGGCAATATTATTTTATTCTCTGTGCTGCTATCCTTTGCTGAAGTTTTAGTCGTGCATTTGCTACTCCTAGATGCTGCTGTTGGAGCAGACGCTCTCTTCTTTACTGCCTAGTAAAATATGAGCATTACCATATGTAATGCAGAATGGTGCGGCTTCGAATTTCCCCGCTCCCTTTCCTTTTCTTTTTATGAGCCATATGGACTAAACTAAACTGCTGACAAGATGTCTCTTGGCACTCTTTTCCTAGGATGTCTCTGCGAGATTTTAAGATTCATTTTGTAGATCTGATGATCTGTAAATTAACTCCAGACCTGATGAGCCACGAAGATGGGAAAAAGTGGATGTATTCCCTGAAGAATGGGAGATGGGTTAAAGGAAGTACAGCAGGAGGAAGTCTGGGATTCTGTAATGGTGAGGGGTGCTCTTTTGGATGACTCTGACCTTTGGATGCTCTGCTGACTCACTTACCAACACCTTATGCCTCTTAACATAAAATTGACAACAGAAATATGTGCTTCCTGCTAAAGCCTCCACACCAACATCAAAAATAAGCAGCTGAAGGACTTTGACTGACTTTTGCTATCACAGAAAATGCATCACTTGCAAACATAGGGCAGTGGGTTGATTATAGCATGAAATGAGCTGCAGAATCACAGGATCAATTGCCAACACTATTCTGCTTTAGGGCATTAAACTTGTCTGAGAAAATTTGCATCTTCAGCACCTCCAGGGAGTGGTATTTTAAGTAAAGTGAATGGGAAATGCAGAAGCTCAGCCCTTCTGGAAGCAGAGCAGGGAGTGCCTGAAGTCAGCCAGCCCATATACCAGAGGCAGTGGAGGCATAGTGATACATTCATGAAAAAAATGAGCTCTTAGTTGCATGTAAGTGGAAATACAGCTCCTTGTTCCTGGGTCTTTCTCCTGTCTTAGATAATAGTTGCACTGCTAAACTTATGAACTGCACCCTAAAATCAAATTCCTGTGGGGTCTGGGGATGCAGACAACCTGTGACCTTTTCAGTCCAGTGCCAGGCATTATGTGGGAAGCTGGCGATCAATTTTGTGAGGGAACATCAAAATGTTTTTCTTGTTTGTTTAGGCAATTTTTGGATGAACCCTCAGTACTGGCTGAAAGTTTTACCTGTTGAAGACAATAAGAGAGGCCTGAATTCATGCAATGTGGTTATATCCCTGATGCAGAAACACAGCAGCAAACACCGGAACCGAGCTCCTCACCTTTTCATTGGATTTTCAGTCTACAAGGTGTGAAGAATTGCTTTGCTTTTCTTGCTTTCATAAATAGGAAAGCTTCCAGCCCCTGTAAATTGTAGCACTTTGCAGACCAAGAGTTTCATTGTGCACAGGGTGATCTGTGCTGTTTCCTTCTGCCTGTGCCCACTCTGCTCACACATCAGAGCCAGGCTCCCTCGGGCTCTGCGCCCCACTTGCTGCCTCTCCAGCATGCTGTGTGTCACCCTGCAAAGCAGTGAGAAGTGCCTTTTGCTACAAAGCACATTGGGCTTTATTTGCTGTCTCTGAGAGCATGTGCAACAGCTGGGAGAGAGTGCCCAGGAGTGCCCTTACTTTGGGGCAGAAAGAGCACAACCCTCAAGTTATTTCCAACCGTGGTAAATTGTGCTAGAGAAGTGTTCCTAGTATGACGTGGCAGCTGTCCATGTGTGCATACTGATAGTTCCCTGTCCATCCAGGGGTAAGTGGATATCCCCTTGACTCTTTGCTTACCCCAGAGCCTTTAAAGCCATTCTCCTCCCCTGAAAAGAGCCACAGCTCTTGTTGCTGCTGTGAGTTTGCACAGTTATGGTGAGGTGACTGTGGGCAAGGGTTTTCAGATGGAGTGGCTGAGTTTTCTGAAGGCAAATATCCCAGCTGGACATATGTAGCTGCCCTGCTCCCCAGGAATGACATGGCTATGTTGTGTGAGAACCAGAGCTCCCTGTCTGACAGTTGCTCTGTTTCTTTTCTTTCCTGCAGGTGGGCCTACAGGTGAGTCCCTTATCACCACTGCCGACTGTCTGCTGGGGCACCTGGGCTGGTGCAGGTCTTAAGACAACACTGAAGGTGGTGTATTTGCCTTTGTTCCTTGGCTGACAGTGAGTATTTGAGTTCAGTGACAGCAAGGCGCTGTTAATGCAGAGCTATCCACTGACTCTACTGAAATGCAGCCCTATCAGGAGGGCTCAGGGGCCTTTAAAGGGGGCATTAATTGTTTAGCTTCTCTACTGGGTCTTCAACAGTATTAGAAGTGGCATCAGGGTCAACAGGGAAAGGTTTAGCTCCTTTTGTCTTCTATCTTCCATTCCATTGCTACTCAGAACACCTCATAAGTGAAAATTTGGGTTGGTAAAGAGCTGGTTTGGATGTATGGTTAGGGCAGTGGAATTGTGTTCCTAGTTACTCTATTTCCAGCATGGTAACTATGAAGTAAGATGCCATTCTTTCCTGACGTAAATATTTTGTGCACTATCCAGGTTACAAGTAAGGTAAACTTGCTGGCAGAGGGGGTCTGAGTGTGGCCCTAGCACACTTCTCTGCCACACCTGAGTGGGAATGGTGGCAGCCAGGACTTTAATTTCAGGTTTGTAGTGGTTGCCAAGATCAATACACAGAGATGGCAAGCTGAGAACATGTTAGGTATTGGAACTACTGTCAACAAAGTATTGACTGGAATATAAAAACTTTGAATTTAACATAAGGGGCAAGAGGAGGAGTAACCCTGAACCCTTTAGAAGAAAGATTGCTCTATTAGTAAGAAAAATACTGGCAAAGGAAGAGGAATAGCATCTCCCCATGAGGCTGCAGAGTGAAATGGCTAAATGTTTTGAGGAACAGCCAAGATCAGAAGGTGACAGTGGTTTTAGCTAGCAGGATTATTTATTTGGCTTGTGTACTAAGCATTCAGTGGCATTAAAAATGAGTTCCACGTTGCCTGGATCAACACTTTATCCATCCTCCTGTTGCAGAAAAGTGCCTGCAGAACAAAGACCGTCAGGCAGATCAAGAACTCTTGCATGAAGTCAGGGCTAGGGCTTAGGCTGTGCCTGCAGTACGCTCAGACCACAGGTGCTCTAAAATCCTCTGCTACTACATCCCCAGCACAAAGGACAAGCTGGAGACAAAGTGCATGGTCCCTATGGATAGGATGGGTGTTTTGGCTAGTGAAGAGAACTGCTAGAGCAGTTCCTGCCTGCAGCTATTTCTGTCGGTATGGAAAAGACTTTTGCAGTAGCTGCTTTGACAAGAATAGCTTCTCCTCCCAAGTCCTCACTGCTGATCCTTACAAGTCCTTTTATATTGTTGATAAGTTGCAGAAAGTCCAGTTCTTTGTCATATTAGTATTGGGTAGGAGTACTGCCTAAGTGAGAGCCATCATGTCCTGGGAGCAGACTGAGTCCTTTGGGGTCTGTTACCTGTAAAACAATCTGAGGTGTCAGGGCAGGTTGCCTATGCCATGCCTGTGAATCCTCCACATGCCTTTTGTCCAGTTTTTCAGCTGGTGCAGAACACATTTCTCTTGTCTTTCTTCTCTAAGCAGTACCAGGAAAGCAACAGAAAGCTGCCCCCAGCTTTCTTCACCCGACATCAGCCTGTGAACAAGCACCAGGTTTTCCTTAATGAGCGGGAAGTGACTCATGACTTCCATCTGGAGCCTTGTGTCTACGTGATTGTCCCATCCACCCTGGAGCCTCAGCAGGAGTCTGAATTCATCCTTCGAGTCTTCTCCAGGAAGCATGTTCTCCGGTGAGATGCTGCTGCCCCTCTCCCAGCACCTAATTCTCTGGGACTTTCTAGTCTAATGAGAGCAGCATAAAGATTTTACTGTGCAAAAAGCAGCACAATCTCTTTTGGAGAGGCTGACTGTGTGTTCCTCCCACGTTAGGATACTCAGTGGCTGAAGCACTGCTTTTGGCTTTATCATTTTGAGAAGTGTTGAGCTAGGCCCCAAAATTTCTTGCAGCATGGTCATGTTTGAGACTGTGAGAAGGACAAGAGCTTTTAATGCACCATTAATTTGCCAGGAGACCCTGCTGGCAATGCTAGGACAGTTGCTTGTACATAATAGTGCTTTGAATACTTCAAATGCTTCCCTTGGGAAGTTGTATGGACATGAAGCCTTCCCCTTACTGCAGCTGTAACACCAGAGAATAAAACAACCTGCAAGTGCAGGTTGGGGGCCCATCTGGGGAAGGGAGATGCCAGCTATGGTGAGACAAATGCACAACTCTGGGATGTCTCCTTAACTTGTCTGCTTTTTTTGCATCTCCAGGGAAATGGGCGGGAACACCAGTTTCACTCTCTCTAAGGTGAGTGGGTGTGAGGGGAGTGGGAGGTCTGTGGTTCAGGCTTCTGGGGTTTTACTGTTACTCTGCCCTAGGGACAGGCTGAGTGAGAATGTTGGGGTTTGTGTTTCAGCACTTTTGAAAACACAGCTTGGATTTACAGCCAGAATCCTTTGGGCCATGCAGACAGATGCAGTCAAATGTGGGGGACAGGCAAATCTTTAGACAACATAGTTGGTTGCCTTTTTGCAAACATCTTTTAGTGACACCATCTTATTGGTTCTGCAGTCTTTCCTATTCATGGCTTTTTGGACACTCATGGTCCATTCTTGTGGTTCTCCCCGGCCCTTTCACGCCCTCAAAGTATTGAAGACCTTATGGGACCTGAGCAGTACCATTCCCATGCAGGGGCCTATCAGTTATTTTCAAAACAGCTGAGCTTGGTTGCAGTGTATGATGTCTGCAGCTTGTGCCAGGGAGTTTATAGCATAGTCTGTCCCCCTGGCATAAACAGGGCCTTTCCTGCTTTCATCTCCTCTGTTGTGCTGTATAAAGGAGGACAGAGACCCTTCTCTTTCTTCTTGGCACAGAGTGAGCCCCATCCTTTGTTGTTGCATAGCTTGGGGCAGGGTGGGGGGGAACGTTTCTCTCCACTGAGTGTTTTCTGAGTATTTCTTTCCAAGAAATAGCATTTCTGTGGTGTGGAGAGTTTTCTTAGCAGTGCACTATTTAGTGATGTAGCACTGATTGCAGTGGTGGGGAGAAGGTGGAAGGGCAGGAAATGGAGTGCAGTTCTGGGAAAGCATCTTTAATAACTTGCATGACAATATTTTCCTTCCTCATGTTAATGATTTTTTAAAAATTTTTTTTAATACCTAAAAGGAAATTGTTGATAGGTATGAAGGCAAAATTTGGGAGGATTTCTTCACAAAGCATTTTGAACAGGTAGGTGCTTGCATGAGCTGCCAGAGTAAACGCCTCCAGAGCTGTTATGTAGCTCTGTGAAAGTAAGAGTGAGTGGATGCTTAAGGGATGTCTGGATGTAGAAGTGTGGGGAACAGACAGGGATCACAGGGAGGAGGTTGGGCTGTGTGTACACTGATGACTCCATGCAGCAAATCTGACTGTGAAGTTTAGCTATATGATAAGACTGAGATGGGCAGAATTCTCTACCAAACAGGATGTGAATGCCTGGAACTTAATGCCATAGGACATTGTGAATGTGACAGTATCAAGAGGCTCAAAAGGTATTAGCAAACTGATGGGCAGAAAGTCTGTAAACAGATATTAAAGGACTGGACAGGAACGTGCCCTCTAAGATCCCTTTCCAACAGGTGTGAGTGCCAGGGAAACAGCACAGTGGAATGCAGAAGCTGACCAGGCTCTTATGCTCTCCCTAAACATTAATTCCTATTGCCTGTATTGGGGCCAACATGGTGGGCTGTGTGAATCCATTCTATCCTTTAGCATGTTCTTACATTCTTTGGGAAAGTCACCTGTTAGTAATATTGACACTTGTCTCATGCATACTTCATCACAAGTTGGATGGCAACTTTCTTTGAGAGGTGAAGTAGGTAGCAGGTATCCCATCACCTCCTTTTTTCCCTAATTTTCTGAGTGAAATATGATCTTTAATGTGAAAGATTCTTTTTAGAGATCTCTCTGGCCTGATTTGAGATGGAATTGACCATCAGGGATCCCACTGACTATGATGAAGGATGCAAGTGTTTCACCTTTCAGAAAAGGTCACTGCATTTATTTAGCATCATACCCCGTATTTAGCAAACTCAGTTTTACAAAAGCAAATTTGCACTTTTATTAGGAATATTTTGAAGGGAGCTGTTACTAGAAGCAATGCTTTTACTTTTTGCCACTTGTTTAAGATTTTGGTTGAGAATTGTGTGGCTTTCAGATGTGCTAGAAATTTCCACATACTGTGAAGTGCTGGTCCTTTGCTGTCAGGAGGTCCAAGTACACACAGAGGGAGGCAGTACTGCCATTTCTGGAGGCATTACCCTGGCATGTCTCAAGGATCTAAAAACAGGCTTTTATTTTTGAAGAGTGACATTTTAAAAAATCCTCCAAACCGATTGTCACAGCTTCTAAAAAAACCTATAAACTTTAGTATGACAAGGAGGAGGGGGAATCTTTGCTTTGAAAAGTTTGGGAAGAAGTATTCCAAAGTTTCCGTATTTTTTTATCTGTAAATGATAAAAGGGAAATATTTGAAGCAGGTCTCTTGACAGTGTGCTTGATGGGACAGATGGCACCAAGGCCAAAAGGTTAATGGTCTGGATCCTCATTTGGTGTAAATCTGCACTACCGCATTGATCTGTGTGGGGCCCTGAGAACTTAGCCCAGAGCAGACTGCAGCTCTTGCAGGCTGAGAATCTTGTCATATTCAAAGGGAGCCTTTTCTATTGATTTTCACAGCAGCTGGAGTGGGGCCAGAAAAGCAAAGAATGAAGATGGGACATGCTGGGAAAACAAAAGTAGGAGAAAAATGATTTAGTACTTAAAAAAAAAAATTAAAATTCTCTTCCATATCACAGAATCCTGAAATAAATGCTGTTCAGCTCCAGAAGATCTTGAATAATATATTTTGGAGAAGTAAGTGCTGAAAAACCATATTTCTGTAAACTAAACCCTCTCAGAGAAAAGCCTTAGCTCCTCTATCTATTACTTGCATTCTGGGAAGTGAAACTGGCTTGAATCTGATTGAACTGACTCTTCTGATGCCATGTTAGATTTCCAAAGCAAAAGGATTTGCTGGGGTATGAATCAACATGGCAGAAATTTTAGAAGTGAAGCTAATCTAGTTTGAATTTCAACAACTGAAAGAATGAGGAGGGAGAAGAAGTGTGGATGTAGACTCTTAGTTTGACCTCCAAACCCAGCTTGACCCCAGCCTTGATTCCAAAACTGAAATCTCATTTCACCTTGTGCCACTGCCAGTTTTGGCAGCACCACTGCCAGAAGGTGTGGAAAGCCTGGTCTGTAAGCATTTATGTGGCAGAAGAGGGTCATGCGCTTGCCTTCATGTGCCTGATTCATGCCTGATATTCCTATTTACTCTTCCCTGCTGTGCATGCATAGGGTTATTCCTTGCTCTGTTTGTGTTTGGGAAACAGGATGAGTTTCAGGTGGCCTGTGTAACCTGCACTGGTGAGAGCCAGGTGAGCTCCTAGCTTGTCTCTCTTATGAGGACTGTGACATCCACTCTGCCAGGGGCAGCCCAGAGCACTCCACAACCTCGTAATTAGGTCCCTAGTTATAAATAACACCACCTGGACAGCAACAACAGCGAGGTATTGCAGTGGCTGTTTTCTCTGAACAATGACAATGAAATTACAGATACAGTGTTGAATCCAGGTTTACTTCCCTGTTTCTTCACTAGTAACAACCGATGTGCAACATAGAAAATACTCCATCCAGCCATTACAGGCAACAAAGAATATGATCAAAAGACTGATGTGATGCCTTTTTCACTTAAGCTGAAGTTGACATTGCTCTCTTTTCTTCAAAGGTGGACATGGATAGCACTTTGGTCTTTTTAAGTGACCCACCAGGCACTGTCTTATCTGTGAGAGGACTATATTGAACAGGGAGTTGTTATTTTTCATAAGTGATTGATTTTAAGAAAAATGTTTTAAAAACTTTTGAGTACTTTATTCATAATTACTAAACAGGGCTATTACAAGATTGAAACTATTAAAACATCATGACCTTCTGCAGAGCAGGGATTGGTGAGTTATGATTCTGTCTCTCACTCAGTGGAAGGCTACAGACCATCTATAATCATGATTTGCAGTGAGATTAGAGCCTATTTCTGTGATTCTTCATGTAACTTATGTATGACCCAGGAATGCTAAGCTTTGATACAGCATCATGTTTTCAGCATTGCCTGTGCTTTTAATTATATTAACAGAGCTGGCAGAGTGTCTGTGAAAGACAGGGAAAAAGAGATGCTTGGTACAAGAGTTTCAGTTAATCTGCAGTGCTGTCCCCCAAAGCTCTTCAGGTCAAGTGACTTTGCTCAAGGTCATGCAGTAAATTCTGTTTGGGATTAGAGCTTTGGATGTCCTTTTCCTTCCATTTTCTCTAATAGCTGGAGATAGTGCACCATATTTCATTCTGTATTACATGCCTGCAGGGAGCTCATATTGGATTTTCTGAGACTAGTAGAATCCATCCTGTTGCCTCATATTTTTATCATCATAAATGATACATCTTCTGAAGTGGGTGTAGAGTTTCACAAAGGCTTTGGGACCTGAGCCCTCTCAACTGAGAGGGAATTTTGCGAGTCCATTTTTCTGAGAGATATTCAATGACTCCTCAAAACAGGTTTTTTTTTTTTCCCCTCTCCCCAGACTTCCAGAGTTTTCGCCTGAATTTCAGTCTGGATTCCTGCCAGGGTATCTTGGCACTCCTGGATGTATCCTTGTCATGAGTGATACTTCTGATTCCCATAATACTCCAGTGGAGCATTATTTCTTAGGGCAGACTGGGTGTTACTGTGATTTCTTTACCACCAGGACACAGCCCTGCTTATTGAACTTCTCACCCTCCATAATAACAGTTCAGCTGTGACAAAATGGAGTTGGTTTGGGAAATCAGCAGCCATGTTTCCGTTGACTTTGGTGGGAGGAGGATCAAGCCTATAGATAGGCACATGGGCTAAGAAATCACTATCCTCATATTATAATTGTGGGAATGTTAGAGTGGCTATAAGTTTTTGGATTTGATTGTTTGGTTTGGGGTTTGTTTTTTTTTAAAATATGCAATGAGTTCTGCCTAAAATTTAATTGATGTTTTGACCTTAATTCCCCCACTAAGCTGAATGCCACTGGCACACTGAGTATACAGGAATTCAGAGTCCTGTGGAAAAGGCTGCTTTTCTATTTGGTATAACAACAATTTCCGTGCCCATTTGCTCACAATCCCTTTGGTGTCATCTGTTGTTTTTTGGGCAGTTTGTTATATTTAAAAAATATTTCTTCACCCCCCAGGAAGTTTTCCAGAAAGGAGACGTTAGCAGAACAGGAAAGCTTGACCTTGTGGAACTGCACGCAGCTGTACAGGAGACAGGTAAGCACACAGCACGTTTTGGCAAGTCTCATCCTTTTCCTCACAAAAGCTGGAAAAAGCCTATGGGTGAGGAACATCTTGATAATTGTAGGTCGAGCCTGTGAGAAGTGGAAAACATCACAGGCCATCTCTTCTTCCTTCTTTAGCTGGGTAAACACATCTGAAAATTATTTTGCCATGGGACGTGCTACTCAGTCTTTGCCCCAAGTGTGGTCTTGTACTGGTAGTTGTCTGAATCAGAAATGTCTGCCTATCTTAGACCTAGTTTTTAAATCTGTTCCTGTTCATTGCTAATTGAATTTTAAAAGACTAGGTGGGGTTGTGCGGATGCATACAGGAGGCCAGACCTTTCCTATATTAAATTGCTGCCCCTGCTGAAGACAACAGCCCAAGGACCAAACCTGGAAGTGTGGGACTTGCACAGAGACAGTACCAGTGCCAGACTTCCCTAATACGGTCTGAAGCTTGACCTAGAAATGGAAGATATACGGGTCCAAGTACTGGACTGAGCTCTGTTGCTGTTACTGGGCATTGTGTGGGGGCTGGTGCTCAATCTTGTAGCTTCTTTTGCATGTTTACAGCTTAAATATCGTTCCTCTTTTTGCTGCATGTTCACCCGGTTCATCTGAGTCAGTGAAAGCACAGTGACAAAACCAGGCAGACTTCTGCTAAAGCAAATGAAAATCCCAGGCCATGAATAGAAAATGCTTTTATTCCTTGCAAATGCTGCTGCTGCTGCTTGACATTGGGACTGATGCTTTCTGTATGAGCTTCCTCTGGAATTTATTTTTCATCTCCTTTCCTACCCTCTTGGGGAGTATTGCTCTTTAGCCCAGCTGCTGCTCTTACCCTCATATCCCATGAGCAAAGGAGACCCATGTGTATTTTATTCCAACTCTCTCAGGACTGCAAGTATAGGAAATCAGATCTGAACCCTTTTCAGTTTGAAGGAGGTATCTTCATGCAGTGCTCTCATTTGGGCTGGCTAATATTTCATTATCTTAGAGGAAGCTTGAAAGACCAAGCTGCTGCAGGAGGGCTGAAGACCACTTGGTTTTGCATGGTCACAGCTGTGTGTGCACCCATAGCTGTGCACATTCAGCTGTGTACAGCTGGGAGTTGCCATCTTATTCTGTTTTCCCTTTTTTTGTGTGTGTGTTTTGGTGTTTTTTTTTCCATTTTATGAAGGCATTTCGCTCGGCAATGAAGTCTGTAATTTGATGGCAATCAGATATGGTGACCCTGACTTACAGATCAGCTTTGAGAGCTTTGTTTTCTTCATGCTTCGAGTGGAGATCATGGGAGGTGAGGTTGGCATTATGTGTCCAGCCAGACAAGCTGGTCTGCCAGCTAAACCCTGGCCCCTCTAATGCTGCTCCAGTTGGCAGTGGCAAGGTCAAAATGAGTAGGACTGGATTTCTGAATAAACCAAGAACAATCAATTTAAAGCAAGGGACAGATAGAGGAAATCAACTTTTCTCTCTGTACTTTTTCACCTGTCCCTTTTTACAGACATCCAGGCTGTACATATCAGAGTGACATAGCTCCCTGCAGGTTTGCACCAACCCTCTGTAGGAGGAGGTAGGCAAATTACAGATGAAGACTACTCATTTACCATGAAGAACACACCCTTGAAATACACCTTTTCAAGGAAGACGGGAACCTTGGAATATATCTTTGATGAACCACAGTTGTGATAAGACAGCTGATACTCAGTCTGTGAGCTCATGCTGTAGGCAATTTGCACATCCCAGAATTGTAGTGGATGGGGTTGGGACCCCCTGCATTTTGAGGTTTCACAGATGGATGGGCAGACAGTAACATGCCTGACTTTATTCAGCTACTCCCAGTGTTCCATCCTTCAGGGATATTCCAGGGACAGAACAGAGAAGCTCTCATGCACTTGTGAATAGCCTACATACTCTGCCTTTGAGGTTCTTCCTGAGGCAGTGTCTTGGCTGGTGGTGATCGCTTGGCTATCAAGGTAATGCTCCTCATTTGCTTATTTTGCAGAGGCCTTTCGCAACTTAACACAAGATGGCAAAGGGATATATCTCCGGGAATCTGAGGTAAAGCCTGCTTCCCAACTGTCAAATGCAGGCTCCTGTGTTGCACATGGCACTGCATGTTTTGTCGTGTAGCATTAAAAAAGGTACCTTTAACTGATCTCTTACAGGGTAGGTTAGAAACAACAAGGAGCTTCAGGCTTCTAAGTCTTCTGCTTTGTTATGACTTCTGCTTCTTCTGGAAGCAAAAAATCTCCAGTGCCCCATACTCCAGTCCAGGTGTGAAGGCAGAGCTCTCACAGGGATGGATTATTTCAACTCACTTTCCACATTATTTTACAGTGGATGATGATGACCCTTTACTCCTGAAGCAATGCTGTAGACGACAGGAGAACCAGACCTGTACCAGGATGAGGAAGGCTGCCTTGTTTCAACCTTCTGTGCACTCTCTGGGTTCAGCCCTTCAATTTACCTCATATGAAAAGTCTTCCCCTCAAGCAGACTTGACCTAATAACCACAGACGTGGTGAACTGAAGTTTTGCTACTTAATGTATTTATTTTGAGTCCTGTTTCACTTCAGGCAGCCCTTCACAGAAGAGACTGCTGGATGCCAACCACTACAAGTGCACGGTGCCACACCATGGAGTACTGTGGCCAAGTTGTTTGGGCCACCTCTTTCATGCTGATAGGCATACATTGTGGGAGTGCTTGGCAATGGGGCTCTTGAGCCTGGGAGAGAAATGGCCCATACCCCGAGTAGTTTGTCACCTAGCAGAGGAAATCCTGGCTCTGCAGCTGCTGCCCATAGTAGAGAATAGGAATCTGTGTGCTTGTGGGGAAGAGGGATTGGGGACTCATTAAATAAGCACTCTTCCCTAGCCCTGACTTGAAAAGGTGATTTGCAAATGTTCAAGCCATCTCTTTTGCTTTTATAAGCCAACATAGACTTATTGAAGTGAACCTAAGTTGATTTGACCAAGAGATGAGAGCTGAGCCTCAAGGTGTTTGTTGTGTGATGATTGCATATTTATTTCAGAAAGACAGCGGGTTTTCTTTACNAGGCATACATTGTGGGAGTGCTTGGCAATGGGGCTCTTGAGCCTGGGAGAGAAATGGCCCATACCCCGAGTAGTTTGTCACCTAGCAGAGGAAATCCTAGCTCTGCAGCTGCTGCCCATAGTAGAGAATAGGAATCTGTGTGCTTGTGGGGAAGAGGGATTGGGGACTCATTAAATAAGCACTCTTCCCTAGCCCTGACTTGAAAAGGTGATTTGCAAATGTTCAAGCCATCTCTTTTGCTTTTATAAGCCAACATAGACTTATTGAAGTGAACCTAAGTTGATTTGACCAAGAGATGAGAGCTGAGCCTCAAGGTGTTTGTTGTGTGATGATTGCATATTTATTTCAGAAAGACAGCAGCTTTTTCTTTGCAGATGGAAAAGTATGGCACAGTGAAAAGTAAACTGCTCCCCTATTGTTTTTAAGTCACTGGAGATTGGCAGGGAATGGATGTTCTCAGTAGCATGATACAGGAGCTGACTGGTAAAACATTTGGATATTTGTCAGTTACTTTTTATAAAGGATGAGAGAGAGAGTGTGTGTGTACTTTTAAACAATGCAGGCAAANTTTTAATTTTTTGGTTTTTTCATTCCTGCAGACGGCAAAATTTTGGCTCTTCTCCAGTGCACAGCCTAGTCTGGGCACTGAACGAAACCAAGCTCCAGTGGGAATGAACATATAATGAAAGATCATACTCTAATGCCTTTGTAGGAAGGAGTTATATTAAGCTTGCATAGGCAGCCTTCCCTCTGGCTTTTTGTGGCTTTTTAGGTGCTTAATCTCATAAATATCCTTTTAGAGTGCATGTGAGATTCAAGAATGAGGTGGATAAGAAACTAGACACAAGCAAAAGACCAAGTTCAGGTATGTGCTTACCACTGCATTGAAGCCTGTGCAACAGCATAAGCATATTTAGAGAGGAACCCCATCACGTTTAAGTGTTCCCAGTCAGGAGGCATTAAACAGTAAAAACAACAGCGTGCACTTTATTCCCCAGAACAGTCTGTTTCTAAACATTATCATTTTCATACTGTTTTTATGAGAAAACTGTTAGAACTAGATAAATAGATAGCTGTGTGGGTACTCATTTATTACAGATGATGTGTCTATCATCTATTGTGAGTGACCTGCTGCAGTGTCACTGGTGCCACTGGAGTCACAAACAAAGCAGGTTAGAGGGAGCAGGGACATCCAGGGCCCCTTGAGCAGCAGTGTCACAGGACTGCTGTCCTGCTGTGCTCCCGAGGAGGCTCTGTCAGCAGCTCCCCTCACAAAGCACATGCCCTCTCCCAAGTGCCAGGCCTCTGTTTCCTTTTGTGACTCACAGCTGAACATGATGGTGCAAACTAAATTACCCTGATTTAATTTGCACTCAGCTCAGCAGGGGATGTTATAAACACTGATTTACTGTGTGCAGGAGCAGCACTGGAAGCACCGAAAAGGTTGATTGAGAGAGTGTAGGTCCCACTTTGCCAGTGGGCTCTGAAAAGTCCCTGGCACCCACGGGGATGGCCAGGGCGGTCTGTGTGAGTGCAGCGTGTTCTCAGCAGGGCTCTGTTGGACATGATGGGATGGGAATCTGTTGATCCCAACCAGGTTTGTTGCACAGTGTGTGTAATCAGTGGAGCAAGAATCATTTAAGGATAGGAGCATGCTAGATGTAGCTCTGCCATGGGCTGCATGCAACACTGTGGTGCAGGACACCCAGTTTCAAATTGCAGTTCATTTTAATGTTGTACACATTGTTTTTTCTATCACATTTCGTACTTATTTACTTCACACCTCTTTAATGCAGAGCAATGTAATTGCAGGGAGATTATTTTGCTATTGATTACTTGATCCAGGAAAGAAACAGAATTCATCCATGCCATGAATCACTAAGCATTTGCAGCAATAAACTTTATTGAGCCATGTGACTTGCTGTTACAGAATTGTAAAGAATGCTTTACTGGAATGATTATACCAAACCATGTACAATTCAAACTGAATTATCTGGCTCACAATAAAATGATTTTGGCAAGGGCACCTACTCGGACATTGTGAGGCTTTTATATTGCTAACTGAATAATGTTTTCTGGGCAATTCTGAAGATATATTACTCCTCATTTACAATGTGCATTGTGGAAAAATGGTCTAAAATGCTGCTGAAGGATGCATTCGCTTGTAACCACAGCATTTATAGAGATGCTGAGCTTTGCAGTGGGTGGTATTGCTCTAGAAGAAATGAAAGAAAAGTGAGAGTGTGGCTTGAGACTAGCATTGTTAATAAAAGTCCTTTTTGGAGAAGGCAGGTGCGAGAATAGCAAATAATATTTGGATTGGTAAGAGGAGCTGGATGGTGAGATATACTGTAACAATAAGTCTGAGATGAAATTGAAAGGAACTAATCAACACTTCACAAACAAAATATTCATCCAGAGCTTATTGCTGCAAGATACACATACACAACTGGAAGTGTTTCATGTTTCCTGGATATAGGTGGTGCACATGTTTGTTCTGCAGCTGGGGTACAGCAGGTACCTGTCAGCCTCACTGCGTGCACTCTGCATGCTCAGGGCTTCTGCCTAGATGGCAACAGGACAGGCTCTGCTCACAAGCCTAACAGGATTCAAAAAGTTGCTGACTTACAGGAATGACAAGCATAGCTGGAGAGGTCATGGCTTCAGTGGAAAGCTGTGGAGGAGATGACATCTGGCTTCAGGCAAAAGGGGAAGAGCTGTTCTGGGGACAAGTTATCCAAAGGCAAATTACCCCAAGATCATGGGGCTCTTTTTCCTAGACAGCTAGGAATGACCACACATCTCTCCATTTCACTAATTTTACAGTGGGGTCCACAAGACTCAGGCCTTACCTTAAGGTATATTGCAATCCTTTGCTGGGACGTATTAAATTCATATAAGTGGCTACTGTACAAACCACCATCGTGGTAGGCCAAGCTGTGCCAGAAGACTTTGATCATACCACGAGATGCTCTGTGTATAATGAATAATGTTGTTTTGTTTTTAATTATTAAGCAGTACATGTAATCCTAACTTCACAACCCAGAAGCGAACATCTAAAGGACAAGTTGTCATTGTACCTCTGCCATAAAAGTTTGGACTTTGAAGCTTTTGGAAGGAAAAGCCTGTTTCTGAGGCATTTGGTGCCTGAGAACTGGCCACTGAGCAGAGTGGGCACAAAGCGTCCCAGTAGTGCAGACATTTGCACAGGGAATGCAGAGACAACATGAGAATCTGGAGTCAAAGCTGCTGCTAAATCCAAGTGTCCACCAGTCCTCACTCACCCCCCTCTCCAGTCCTGCAACCCCACCAAGAGACTCAATGGGATTTCAGAATTTGCAAGCTTAAAGTCTTTTTTGTTTTTTTTAAATTTCCTTTGTGGGGTGTTCAGGTCAAAGTTTCAAGCTTTCTGCCCAAACACTGAGGGCTGTGGACACTTTGCTCCCAAAGTTAGTCCTGCTAGACTCTGGCTGGTTGTAACCATGTGCCCCAGTGTAGAAGAGGGCAACCTGGAGTGTGATACACAGATATGATGTTTATAACCAGATTCAGAAAAGTGAAGGGCAAAAATTCCCTTTGATATTATTTATAGTGCCACAATGCCGAGAGGAGGAAGGTCAGGTCCCCAGGGTGATGGCTGCTATGTGACAAGGAGAGTGGCATTTGCTGTCTACTTAGAAGATGAAGTACTTCTGCAGTTCCCCAGGGGACTGATCTGTCTGTGTTCAGCCTAGGGCTCTGGTAAGGCTTGACCTAGACCTCAGTCTCCTGAAGCCCAGCCCACCAGCTCCTCTTTCCTTTGTGTCAGTGCATTGCTGCACTGGAATCCCTATACTGCAACTGTGAGTTGGATTTTTCTCATAAGCAACGCTTCTTCCTCACTGGCATCCAGGAGCTCAGGTTGGGATCTGGTCCCAAGGTTTGGGGTTTGGCAAGAAGCCAGTGCTTGCTGGGTAGTTCTTCTGCACCTCTCTATCTGCACACATGCCCCCACACATACCTGTGCACACCATGTGACCTTCCTTCAAAATTCTTGCAATGCTGTACTGAGAAAGGAGGTGGAAAAGATCTTTTTTTTTTTTTACTCCCCTGCTCAGGAAGCAGCTCCTTGCAGAATGAAATGCTAACGAGTGCCTTTGCCTTTCCTTCCTGCTGTGTCTTACACTGAATTAGACCTGAAAAGCAGTATCACCAAGCTTGAAGTTCAATTTATCAGTGCAGTCAGGATTGATTTGTTACACTACCTATTCCGGGGAAATGAATGTCTCCATCGCGCTCCCTTCCAGTGCAGGCAGACCTTTGTTTTGCTCAGATCAGCCATGTAATGTAGGAAGCTGACGTTCCACAGATAAAGGAAAAAACCTACAAAATCCTGACTAATTCTACCCAGCCTGGCAGTGCCAGAGACTGATGCCACTTGCAAAGGACACGCTTGGCGTTGTGGTGGCTGCAGATACCAGGCAGAAGTGCTCTCTGCCTGGGCTTATCTACTACTTTTTGTTGTTGAATAAGTGGTAAATAGTGCCATGGAAAATTACTGTTGGTGAATTGCATGTCCCTTTTATCACTATTAATGTTATAGCTGGACCATCGTGTTGATCCTTGGAACTCAAATGCATAGTAAGAGTCAGGTTGAACACAAACTTGGGTTTTGTACAAATTTTCAGCTGTTTTGTGAGACAAGAAAAAAAGGACTTTGCTACTGCTGTTGAGGAGGAAAATTTTCACTTGTAACCTAGCACAGGGGATCTCTGTTAAGCGTGCAGGAAATTATAAATCTCTTGAAGCCCATTTTGATGGAATATTTACAATTCTCACATATAAATGTGGGAATTGTGTTTTCAGATTCAAGAGACCCAAAATGTGGGTTGCTATGAAGTGTTACAATTTTAAAAGACCCTTTTTTTTCTAACTTGTCATGTGCACACCTAATGTGGAAGGAAGGGTTAAGAGTAAGCACCTGCAGAAACACACTGAGATCCTCACGCTCCTGCAAATGCGGCTACAAGAAGGATGTCTATAGCTGGTGCTCATTAAGCGAGGCAAAATGAAACAGTAGTTGCTCTGAAGTAGCTTTTTTTCCTGAGGTAAAAGCAGGATTTCCTTCTCATAAATACGCTGTAGCTAGATATGAATGACTTATTGCTTGAAAGCAGCTGTGCACTGCTGAAGGCTGGAGCTCATGAGTGAGAAATTTGGTCTCAAACAACCCAACAGGGTGCTTTCAGCCTGGCTGCTGGCAGCATCAGTGCTCTTTTTCACCTGGGCAGGGGCTGCTGGAGGCTCCTGCCTCCGCAGCTAGACACTGAGCTTCCAGAGGATGTGAGGAGTGGGATTATGTCTGTGATTCCCTTGTTACCACAGTCTCTCCCTTTACACTGCCCTTTTCAAAACCAAAGTGTTAGCTAGGAATACTGCTCCAGAAACTGGGGCCATGCCTGCTCTGTCAGTCTCTAGATACAGCCCCCCCATTAGCCTGTTTACCCTAAAAATGGAGCAGATGATGCAGAGTTTTGGAGCACATAACGAGCACATCACTTCCAGAGAAAGGATCATGGAAAATGGCCATGGGCCAATTTTGGATACAGGGATTATCTTGAAGAGCTGCACATCTCTGGGTGTGAGATTTCATGTTGCCTCTTCAATGCAACTTGGGTGTTTATTGTCGTTTATTGTGTTTCCCTTTAAAAGGAAAAAGAAAACAATATCAACATCACGCACTCTGCCTATCTGCTCCTCAATCTGAGAAGAGTCATACACCTCGTCTTAAGAACTGTCTCCTACTTTCAGGGCATAGGTACACATGTATCAAACCCCTAAAACCGAAGGGCTAAGGTGTTCTCCCTGATCCCCCGACCAACATTAACTCTAGTTGTTCATTAGCTCCAGCTTGCAAACTGATGTCTGAAGTCGCGCAGGAACTGACTCATGTTAGACCACGTGTCCCAGCACTGCGGTCTGACTGCATCCATGAGAGCAGTGGGATAGACCACTGGAGGTCGTATTTTAACCTGGAGCCCTTTCCTGAGATGCAGGTGATCCTCCTGCTGTGCACATCCCTTATGGACATCTGCCACCAGCACTGCGCTGCCTGCCTTTCCATGATGCTGCAGAAATGTCAGCCTGATGTTAAGATGCTCGTCCACAGGGACTCTGACGAACCACAACTCCTGGCCTCCCGACACTCACTGGGCAAATACGGACAATAAATAACCATGAGCATCTCCAAAGGAGCTTGATCTGAAGGGCTCATTATTTTTGAACAGCTGAGTTGAGCGTTACTGAGAACTCAATTTCCATTTCAGCTTGCTTTTCTGCTTGTGCAGGGCAGAGTGTGGGAGCAAGGCTTGGGCACTTCACAGCCTCTACCGCCCGGATCAATATTTTCCAATGTGCACAAGTTTCCAAGAGTTTAAACCGCTGAGTTTTGCAGAACTTTAATTGTATCAAATGCAAAAAGAAAGGGATACTCTATCAAACTAACACATAGCTAAGCACGTAAAGAATTTAGGGGATAAATTAACAGAAAATAATTCATATGCTGCAAGAATAAACTGCTGAATCTAGTAGAAGGAACTCCTATTTATTCTTAGTTTTTATTTTTATGGTTTACAAGTACTTGGAAATACAAAACGGCAAGAGAAATTTGGTGGAAAGGCCATGTGGGGATGCCATTCCTCAACCATGCCTTTTAAATTATGAAAATGTTGCAATAGATTTGAAGACCATCAAAGAACTTCTATCAACTCTGACCACCTGAAGTAGCTGAAGTGAGCTGAGAAGTCTGCGTTGCCTTGCTGAGTTAAGGTGCCAGAACCTGAGCTAGACACAGCTGTCACTGGAGGGCTCACCATGACAGGAAAGAAGCCCTTCCTGCTGTGAGGCTGACATTCCTCCTGTCTCAAATTATTTAAAGGAACCAGAGGCAACAGATCCTCAGGTGGCCCACGCTATTGCATATGCATGAAAGATAGGATCAACTGAGAGTGCTTCTCCTCAATGACTTGACATACAGAATCACAGAATAGTTTAGGTTGGAAGGGAATTTTAAAGGACATCCAGTTCAACCCCTCTGCAACAAGCAGGGATATCTTCAATGAGACCAGGTTACTCAGAGCCTCATCCAACCTGTCTTTGAATGTTTCCAGGGACAGGTCATCTGCCACCTCTCTGGGCAACAGGTTCCAGTGGTTCACCATCCTCACTGAAAAATTGTCTTCCTTATATCTAGTCTAAATCTACCCTCTTTCAGTTTATAGCCATTCTCTCTTGTTCTATCACTACCTGCCCATGTAAAAAGTCCCCCTTCAGCTTTCTTGTTGCCCCCTTTAGGTACTGGAAGGTGCTGTAAGGTTTCCACGAAAACTTCTCTTCTCCAGGCTGAACAACCCCAATTCTCTCAGCCTGTCTTCAAAAGAGAGGTGCTCCAGCCCCCTTGAGCATCTTCATGGCCTCCTCTGGACTCACTACAACAGGTTCATGTTCTTCTTATGTCATGTCCCACAGCCACGTGCAATACTCCAGGTGAGGTTTCACCAGAGCAGTCTCATGAGGAGAGGGAGAGAATCACCTCCCTGTTGGGTGTGCTTCCTTTGATGCAGCCCAGGATGCTGCTGGTAATATAAGAACTGCCTCGAGTTAGACGGTTCATGAGGGCAAAGCCCAGTGAGAAGGTCTCCTGTTTTTTGGTAAAGCTGCTTTCCTAAGAGACTGTGCTGGGTGCTTGTGCCCTCCCTAGGATGGGTCGAGGAGCTGAGCTGGCTGTTTTTCAGGGGTGAGTGGCCGGGTTAAGGTCTTGCAGTGTCCACTGAGGCTGCCTTTCTGCTCTTTGTGTTCAGTCAGTGTTTTTTCCTTTGGTGAATACCCCTGGGCTTGGTATTGCCGCAGTGAGGGATGAGGCTGTTCTGATGTTAACAGGAGGTGGTTGCAATGGGATCAATCCCTTCTGCATTGCTCATGTAGCAGGGTGAAAATTCTCCTCTCCAAGGGTGAGCAAGCCATGGAGTGGCACAGACAGTGGGAGAAGAACACACAGTGTCTCCATCAGTAGCCCAGCTCTTAGGGGCTGCCAAGGATGTGCTAGCCTGCCCTGACATACTACTGCTCCCAAAACTGAGGCTGCTTCTGGACTGTGCAGGGACAGCCAGCCTGGGACCCGAACCCCTCCTTGCATTCAGCACATGAAGGAGAGAAATTAAAGGAGCCATCCTGCCTAGGCAGGCTTTTTGTACAGCTCTTCAAACCTAGAAACCACTCCTTTTTCTCCTGCCACCAGGCTCAGCTTGCTGAAACAAAGATTAAAAGCCTGGATTCCTGTAAAGATATTTCAGTGGCAGCCCAAACAGGCTCCCTAGAGAAGATTAACTATCCCCTAGGCTGAGGGGAGTTTGAGCTTTAGCAAAACGGACTGATGAGAAAAACATAGCTAGTACTGTAAAGATGAATTCGATAAAGGTGGGCAGAGCACAGTGAAGGGATGAGATGCTGGTTAAGTGTTCACTTTTATGTATAGCTGAGTTCTAGGTCTTTAGACAAGACTTAATCTTTTCTACAAACAAATAACACATTCATTTACATGAATAATCCACATTTCTTATGCAAATCATTTCCCTGCTGCTATTTCTACTGAGAATAATATTCAGTATAATTACCACATTTATTTAGTGAATCTATTTACACAGGGTAGCTCTCTGTCCATGAATGCTCTTCACCAGAGAGGCCCAAGGAGCAACAGGGGAGACCAAGCTGCCAGTCATGTGTGCCCTCTGCTTTCTATTTTTGTTCCGATAAAGCATTTTGGGACCATTTGAGATGTCTTGGAAAGAGCAGAAGGATGTCAGCATCCTGCCTCCATCCCAGGGAGACCACCTGCTGCTAATGGAAGGCAGCTCTCCCCTGCTCACTAGCCTGCTGTTTGAGCTCCAGCTAACAATAATGAGGCAAGGCACTTTGAATAATAACTTTCCTTTGGGTATAAGGCTATCTTAATTTTTTGTGTGTTTAAGTTGGTAATTGCCATAGAGTTTGAAAATCTTCCAGGTTTTACCACTCTTAATTATGTTCTCATGCATATGCATCCTCTGCTTGTGTGCTCATTACTGTGAGGAGATCAGAAACCAAAACGTTGGAGCAGTTCCCTCCAATTACCTTCCATATGCAGAATTTCCTGTGAAATATCTCTCCTGCATGGGATAGCCCAATGTGTTTGAAGAACATCTTGCTGTCCAGAGCACATTTTGCTCTGGGCAGTTAAATCAAGACGTGGTTCATCCTTCACGTGTCTTGCCTGTGCTGCTCCTATCTGGGATGTCTCCTTGCTTATAGCACCGCCTGCTGAAATACTTGTTCAGGGGAAGTTATTACAGTGTCCTAATGGAAAAATTTTCAAGTTTCTAGGACCCTGATTGCCTCTTTACCTGCTCTGTTTGCATCTATTGATCGTTCTGGTTCAACAAGACCCTCTGGGAGTAACAAACTCTAACAGGTTTGAATGCATTCATGAGATGTTGTGCAGGGAAGGAAGAATAATGCTGTTGGGCTTCTAACTTGTTCCTGCTCAATAACAGCAAAACAAATGTGTGCAATTAAACATTACTTTGTTTTCTAAACAGCAGCCTTGAAATTTTGTCTTGCAAGTGGGGAAGTCAAGCTGCCGCCTTGCTTTCTAATCAACAGCAATGATTTGGTGATAGGGGAGGAGATGTTAATCCCCCTGACCACGTTTGGGGTAGAATAGCAGTCCCTTGGAGGCAGGCAAGGTTTGTAGCCCCGTGTGTGTTCTCATGCAAGAGATCACAGTGGATCCTATGAAAAGATTGACAGGGAGCAAGCACAGACCTTGACGTTGTTACTCACTCTTTTTGCAGTTTTTAACTATTTTTCAGGGAGTTGTGGCGTTAGTTGTTAGCCCTTTGGACCTTTTGCATTGAGAGTGGGAGGTTGCCTGATCAAATATAAATCACTCTATATTCATATTTAAAGCATTGAATTATATATGAAGAAATGTACATTCCTAGACACTTCTCACAAATAATGGGATTAAAAACTGAAGAAGTAAGGTGGCATGTGGCTCACTGTCTTCAGTTTCTGTATCCCTCAGGAGAGAGGCGGGATAAACAGTCAAGAATTTTTTCTGTGAAAAATTTTATAGGAGGAAGACAAAAGTAAAACTTTCCATCCAGCTGTGAAAACCCTCCTTCCCAAAAAGTGCCTGGTGCAATATTACATATTGCCAGCTGTGTTAATAAATGCCTAGGTCCCAGTTGGCATTAGGCCACACTTACATATCACAGAAATAGAGATTTAATTCTGAAATCTGCTTAACACCTGCACACAAAAGGACAGAGGCATTAAAGGTGCTTTAAGGACAGAGCTTTATTTCAGCTAATGTGTTCTCTCACCCATCACCTGACTTGTTCTTTATTTGGTTGAGTGTCACCTGTCCAAACCACAATTATGGGTTTCACTGTGTCTAAGGGACATAGTCTCACAGCTGGCTAGTGGGACCAATTTAGCATATTCAAAGTAACAAACGGGTTTGGTCTGACTTCTGGCAGAGTTCTCCGCTTTCAGAGATGAATTGTGGGGTGGTGGGGTGTGGACATGAGTGCATGCACATAGGAACACGTCTCCTTGGGAGGCACCTGAGCAGCTTTTCTTGCCCTGTAGAGTCATGGCAGCACTGGGGTCCCACCACAGCTTGTGTCCTGCCAGAGCTGTGCTGAGAACTACAGGGCGCCCAGGACCTTACAGGCTCAGGTGCTGCTGGTAAAGATTCACCTGCCCTGTGCCATGTCTGCTTATTGATTGTTTGCTGTAATTTGGCCCATAAAGCCCTCTGCTGCCTCTGGTCTCAAATGCCCCTCTGTGGCCATTTGCAGTGGCTGCCACGGGTACCTGATTCAGTGACCTGGAACACTTCCCCCAGCCAAAAAAACCACTGAAAAAACAGGCCATGGGATCAACAGCCATCACTTATCCACAGGCTTTTCCCAGAAAATGAGAGCATCAGGAGAGACTAACAACCACCAGAGATATCTGGAGGCAGAGAGCATCCAGAAGACTTGACTCTGTTATTGCAATAAGCTACACAGAATCAGGGCTGGTCCAAAGCAACCAGTGAGCAGTATTGGAGGCGGTCGTAGTGAAGAGTGCTGCCCACTGTTCTTGTGCTCCCTCATCTGTTCTCCAGACACGTGCTGAAGTCAATGTGTCTCTCTTCAAATGTCCCTTGTTTTTGGGCCTTGTTACCACCCACACCTGTTTGTAAAATCATCACTGGGCACCTGGAAATGCTGTGAGCTAGTGAACAGGGTGCATCTAATGCAGAAAAACCTGTGCTCCAGCAAATGGAGACAAAGACTGGGGAGCACGTGAATTAAACACAAGTGCAAGTGGGTGTTTGCTTGATTGCAGTTGCTAAAGACGGTAGATACAATATCTTGTGGTAGGCAAGAATTCCTCCCAACCCTCCTCCAGTCTTACTATGAAGAAGTGTTTGTGCTTGTCCCGGTGGTGAGGGAGCTCAGCACTGCCTCATCCATCAGTGCCACACAAGCTAGCCTGGAGGTGGGAGTCTGACTTGTAGGAACTGCAGGCAAGTGTCTGGATGTGTGCTGGTGCCCATCTACTTGGGGAGCAGCTTGTGTTCCTGCAGCTGACTTGATGAAAGCTTCAATTAACAAATGCTATTAAAGTAGCTCTCCTCTTTCTTTTTTTTTTTCTTTTTTTTTTCTTTTTTAATGCATAGCATTTCCTGACAGCTTAAACCTTTAATTAACTGGAGATGCAGTCGTGGAAAGTTTGCTAGAGAAGAATGCTTGTGGTTTAATTAAAAAGAAAAAAAATCCTTTATAGGTACTGGAACAGATCTGCTTATGACTCTAATAGTGGCAAAAAGCCTGCAGGAAGTCTTCTATTTCCCTTTCTGACTGCAGCAGTAGGTGAGGAGGTGCAGAGCAACATCATCACCTGAGAGAAGAACGTGAGTGCTTCACAGCTTCATGGCTGACCCTCCAGTTTAAGCTGCAGATGTAGGGCAAGCTACAGTTCTGTTACCTCAGCAAAGAAAAGGAGACAGGCAACTAGAAAGTTTCTGCTTTTTTAAAAAGAACTATAACTTACAATTCTCTTGGTATTAGGCCAGAGCTGTCTCAAACATCTTTGGTCTTCTCTAAGGGTATATAGGGAGAACATTGTTCACATAAGCACTGGTCTGTTTTTTTTGGCCCTCATTACATTACAAAAGCAAAGGCAGAGCTTACCTGCCACAAAAATGTGGAATACAGTTCACAGCATCTTCAACAGCGCTCATGGAAGCCTCTTTTTTAGATGACAGGGTATTGCCTGAGGTGGCAGAGAGCCCTCACTACTCTTCACAACCCTGAGGGCTGTGTGTGATGGTGGCTGTGGCGGGGAAACACTTCAGTACACACTTGGACCCTTGCAGCGACTTGCTACGGGGCCAAGGCACGGTGGTGGCAAGTGCAGCAGAGCTGGTGGACCCCCCCATGCCAAAGCAACAATCTCACTCCTGTGCAAAGGACTTGCTGGCTTCTCCCCTTCCTCTCCCCACACTGACTGTATTAGGAACAGAACAAGTGGCATGGAGTATTTTTAAACAGCTACAGACCTGAAAAGGAAATACCGTTTCAGTATTAAATATACACATGGAAGAGTCCCTGATGTGACTGTTCACATTCCGAGCACAGCTCCACCCCTAGAACAGTATCAGAGGGTTTCTGAGTCATCTCTGGGAGCAGGTTGGGGCTGTTGGGCCAGGGTCATGTGCTGGCCTGCTCTGCTGGAGGCTCTGCACCCAGCGAGGAGGGATGACTGGGCTCCTTCTGAAACATGCCAAAGATCAGCACTTGCCAAAACAGCTATTTGGGAGCAGCTTGGTGTGCTCTCCTTCCTCTCTTGGCCCCATCCTCAGCGTGGTTAAATTCAGTAAGGGTAGCACACCCTCTTTCAGGGGTGGGAGAGAAACTTCTGAATGAGCTGCTTTCTCTGAGCCTGGAGCACAAACCACTGAGGTACCATGGACCACTTAATGTAATCCATCACCCTGTATAACCACATGCTGCCATGCTGAGCCTTTCAAAATCTCATCTCTTATTTTTGCAAACAAACATATTCTTTCTGATTCATCTGCTACTGCAAGCAGCACCTTTTCTTGGGAAAGGTGCACTGCCATGAACAGCAGTGAGAGCTGGGCTGCCCCAAATCACTGACTATACCAGATCCTTCCCTGGCAGTGGAGCTCTGTGTCCTATAAGCCCATTTTCAGCCAGAGCTCAGTGGGTCTGCTCCATCTCACAATAACCTCCCACGTTCAGTTGAGACTCCTCAGCATCCCAAGTTCTGGGTAGATTTTGATCCTTTTTTACTCTGATCACTTTCTGAATGCATCTGTTTAAGCCTGCTTTGACTTTCCCAGGACGAACCATGGAAGTTTTAGTGATCCGTTTGGAAAAGCAGCATGTTTTTTCTCTGTGGATGGAGTCTCGGATGTGAACCGAACTCAAACCCAGGAGTATTGCTAGTAAAAACTGTACTGAAGCAGTGCCAAGCTGGTTTGTAGACCTGGTGAGATCAGATTCCCTTGAAATGTGCTTTACAGATGCCCTTGAAATAGCAAGGTTTCCCTACCGCCCTTTCCTTAAAGGATCTCAAAGTGCCATTGCCTGAAGCTGTGATTGTGAAGAGTCCCCCTTCCATTTTCTTTTTTTTTTCTATTCTTGCTTTCATGAAACAATCACTTTCATCAGCTTTTCAATGCTGATACCAACAAATGCTAACCACCCATTTCCTAGACTGTTTTTCTGCCTCTGGCTGTACTGCCCTTAAATTCTTCTCTTTTGGGAACAGGTAATATGTTATGGACCTCACTTGTGAAGCATCAGAGACTGGCAGATGAAAAATTAGAAAAATGGGAAAGATACGAGTCAATAATACAACAGAAGATTTTTTTATTGCCGTGTTTTTAATGGAATTACGGTAGGATTTTTATACAAGTCTCTGAAAGTCTACGACTTCAAATAACTCTGCACCTACAGATTTGTATTCTTGCCTTATTCTTGTTTAAATAGCTGCTACAATCATCGGCTTGATATACTATCTGTCCTAGTACACACGCACACAGTCAGGGGGAACATACCTCCTTGGAGATGGTATGCATTACCAGAGCATCTTCTGCCTCGTCACGGGACACCTGCACAGAGCAGGGACTTGTGCAGATCCCCCTCCTCGCTGGAGCGGCGGCAGTGCCAGCATGGAAGGATCAGGCCTTTGCCTGTTCTTTGACGGGCACAGCTGGTTATCCATCACGGTGCCAAGCCCTGCCAGTGAAGCTTTCCCTCAGCAGAGGGAGTTGTTTCTCAAGGTAATAAGAAACCATTATCTGATTGCATTTTTGTCAGGTATGCCCTATTTATTACCTTACCTGTAATCTAATTTGTAATGTATTTCTCTGATATTTTCTATACTTCCCCCCCCATATTTTGTAATAACTTCCACTGAAAGTCTGACCTACAAAAAAGACAAGGTTTTTAATCCAGCTTTGAATGATAACACCCTCCAGGTACCTTTATCTGGAAAAGCTCTCCTAGCACAGGGGGAGGTCTGCTAGGAAAAGCTCAACACCCTCTGCAAACGTGTTGGGGGAACACTGAGTAACAGCAGCCAAGGTCATTTTGTCCCAGCCAGGAAAACACCAGTGGCTATTTTCTACTTGTGGCAAGATGATCTTTTAAGTCAGAAACCCATTCCCGAGCCAGAGGAGGTACATGTGAGGCAACCAGTCTGTACTAATAGCTGAAGGGGGCACAAGGTGAGAAGACAACCATAAGCCATGTGAAAACCACCACTGATGCACCTCAGCTGCTGAAAGCTGCTCAGGTGTTTCACCTCAGCTGTGAGGAAAAAGCAGAAGCCAACAGTTTGGTGAAGAGCAGCACCTGTAGGTCCTAACTAGGTTGGGCAGGGATGTCTCACAGTGGCAGAGTGTGATGGTCCAGCTACCCTGAACGTGTGGCTGCGAGATGTCAATCAGCATGACCAGTGATGCATACCAGGGGAACAGGTTGCATGTTCAGGCTGGTGTGGGCTTCCCACGTGCCATCAGGCTCGTGGCTCAGCAGGACCAAGGGTCTTCTGTTCTCTACCCACCGGTTAGTTCTGCTTCTGCCTGGCTGTGCCACTGCCAGTGTTGTAAAACAAAGTTCAGCCTAAGGCTGCCTGCTGGACCTGGATTTCCTCATTCTGGTAAAGGTGTTTCAAAGTCACACGTCTTTAAAACAAATAAAGAGAAATGTCCCTTCTTGAGGATGCTAATGAAATTTTTATCTGGGCATCTTTCTGTGAATGTTAGGCCTGAAAGGCATGGATTATGTTAGGGGAGAAGGGCTTACTGAGCCCTGGAAATAAATCAGAGGAAGACAGCGGATGAAGATCACAAATGATAAATTAGCAACTGACAGAAAACAACTGCAGGAAATAATAAAACCAGGAGGATTGTGTAGGAAATGCATAGGAGAGGTTGTTTACAACATTTGCATCGGACTTTCCAGCATTTGACATCTTATCTCCATTTCATTCCATATGTTACTTTATGCATGGATTCCTGTTTTTATGGGGTTTCTTCTATAGTTTTTGTACTAACATGAATGACTCACATCTGCTCCAATACTTAATTTATTCTCTAATGTCTTCTGCAAGAGTTTGCTCAGCTTGTGCAATACTTGTCAGCGGCAGGATCTGAAGAGCAGCGTCAGGCAGGTGAGCAGGGATAGCTGTGTGAGACAGCTCATTTCTGGAGTCCTGCTCTGTTGCAGCGTTGTGGGTTTTTTTCCCCTTAGCAAGGTCTGTGATTCCCACTTTGGCTGCCCTGTGTAGACAGCCCTGCTGTGCTGGGACCGTGTATGGAGCCAGCAAGGAACACCCTGTGGGACAGGGATGACAGCTGAGGGCCACTCCTGCAGGACCACGGCATGGCACCAAGCTGCTGCTGGCACACTAACAGCTGATGATTATGATTTTATTTTTTAAGTGTTCTTGACAGCTCCGGAGACTCACATCTTCTCTTCCAAATCCAGTAATTAAATTCCACCTACCTGAATTCCCCCTGCTGTTTCAATTGGTTAAATTAATCTTCCCATCATGTCTGAGCCTCCTCTGGGTGTTGTTGAACGGTGGCCTCCCCTCGCCCCAGAGCCGGGTGACGACCGGGACGGCGACCGGGACCGGGACGGGGCCGGGACCGCAGCGGCGCTGCCCAGCCCCGAGCATCCTTTCGCGGGTAGCGGCCCGGACCCCCTCCCGATGCGTGGGAGAGACATGGGCGGCCCTGATTAAACACACACACACACACACACACACACACACACACACACACACACACACACACACGCCTTGCCTTCCCTCCACCCCAGTTCCATGTCCCCGTCCCCGGGAGCTGCGGAGCGCACAGAGCAGCGGCTATCCCGTGGGACCAGCCCGCCTGC